>JAACJT020000239.1:0-19058 GCA_009936485.2 Gymnarchus niloticus | reverse complement strand
AATTTGAACAGTGGTGGCTTCATTTAAGAGGTGGTGCTTCCATTTTAATTTGAACAGTGGTGGCTTCATTTAAGAGGTGGTGCTTCCATTTTAATTTGAACAGTGGTGGCTTCATTTAAGAGGCATTGCATAATTCATAAACTGCTCACACTGACAATAATGAAGCTTCATCATTATAGTGGTGAAGCCAATGAAAAGAGTTCGGTGACAAGCGCTGAGACATTCTTACAAGAATTTTTTATTTTCCTCTTCAATTTATGAGCCGATGTGCACAGACAACACATGCTACCTTTGAAGGTCAGCAAAATGACTCCACACTGGGCCCACAGGACAATGTGGAAATGAATTGCTTGAGTTTCTGCTTTGCCTTCTACTCACATGAAGACAGAACACCGATGATACTATTATCCCTAATGTGATGGCAGGGTGGGACGGATGGCACCCGACTGCCTGGGTTTCAATGCCACAACAAGTAGCCCTAAGGTTCAACCGCAGTCAGACCCTCACAATAAAAGGGGTAACCAACCACAGGTCATCGTCATTAAATGGCCCCAAGGCAGGCAGTCAAATGGCCGTCTGACCAGAGGTAGAGGGAGAGAGAGTTCGGAGAGTGAAGAGTGAACTATTTTCTCTTCCCCCAAACGCAGACAAGCCTGCCCATGACTGTTGTTCCGGCTGGGTTCATACCGGCAGCCTCTCTCCTGCGTCATCTGACACAGATGTCCTAGGGACTGCACCGAAAGGCCCCACGGTTCGGCCCTGCCTCCTTCAACCTCGCTGGGAACCTTCCTGTGGCTGTTCCCCTTCGTTAATTCTCACCTGCTGCCAACCGCCCACGGTCACCCATGGCAGCTCCCAAGCACCCACACTTGTGCCTTTTATCGAAGCCCACCCTCCTCTGCCCCTCCCCGTCTTGGTGTGCTGCAGGTTGTCCCCCTGAGCCCCACACACTGGTGCTACCGAGTAAAGGGCCCCCCTAGGGGATATTAAATACCGCACCACGTTGTCTGCATCCAGTCTCGCCACAATAAACACAAAGGCAAGCTGTACTTTGCAAACAACCATAAAATAATTATATTTCAGTTTCTAGCATTAGAATAACACAAGGGAACTACAGTTTATAAACTCATAAAGCAATTTACAATTGCTGGTGATGAAAAAGAAACAGTACTAATTACTTGACATGCTCAGAAACTGTTTAAGTAGAAAATACATTCTAAATCTAAGCAACAAATATTCAGTTTAAAATTATAATAGATGTTAATAGAGCACTCGTCAATATTGTGGCTGCATTTATTCACACATTAACAGAACCCGGAGCACATAAAGATAACGAGCCTTCCAGAAACCTTAGGAAGAAATGGATCTCAAAGTAGGTTTCTCCTTTATTTGACAACCTTTAGCGATCAAACGCTAAATGCTGTCTAATTGTAATATGCAACAGTGACAGATCTAGAAATATTTAAATAGGGTGGCATAGGGGAGGCAAGGAATTTTGCCAGGGTGGAAGTCCCTGGAGATGGAGTGCCGTATGTATGTACTTCGCTAGTTTTTCCGTTACAGCAGGAAGCAAAATTGGGGTGACAGCCGCGGTGGCAGGCCTCATCAATGGGGTGGCAGCTGTCACCCCATGCCACCCCTTAGATCTGCCACCAATATGTAAAAATGCTAGACAACAAAGCTATTACTTTTCTAAGTAACCAGCTAAAAATAAATTGAATCAAATGGCTTCAGCATTTATGGTTGACTGCCAATGGTAATAAATTATTTAGTGATTATATTTAATCTATTTTGTTAAGGCATACTTCAAGTGCAGCAAACAGTTTACACACATTGATCAAAATAAGCCTTGCTCATGTTGTGGCTAATCAGTCAATATTGAAACTTCTTCAGCTTACTGTAGACGTCTGTAAAGATGTGTATAAGGGGGGGAGGGGGGACTTTACATCAGACTTTAATAAAATGCAGTTCCTTTAAAGCAATGTGCATGCTAAAGCACTGAGATAAAGTGCCTTAGATGATGTAACAGATAGATGAGTCCGATTAGAGTCATATCTGGATATTAGATTATTTCTCCTGCCATATCCACCATGAGTTATGCATTCTGTTTTGTGTGCAAATTTCCAAAGGCTTGCATAGTTTATTAGTGTACAGTTTTACAGCTCCATACCCTGTTTGAATGTTCAGCACTCCCATAGTAAATATCCATAAAATCATAGTTTCACATAAATATTTTGCACTACAGCCAAAACACTCAGCAGCCTCTGCCTCTGGCCACCTTTGACAATGTTCCTGCTACCCCCCTACCATATGACCTCAGTAAATTAAAACTCACACAGCACTACATCGGTCCCACCTAGTTCGAAAAGATGATATTTTGACATTTAAGTGTGCCTTGAGAACTTGCAGTTGACAGACTTTCTGAACTAAGGAATTAATGCATTTAATATCCCAAAGGATTAAAATGTACCAGAGATATAGATCTAACCAGCAGAGAGCAGAAGGTAAGGGGGAATCCCACTTAAATGTGACAATTTCATATGGCATTTGTCAAATGGTGTATGATTCCAAAATAAATAATCTGTTTTACAGACGTCAAAATTTCAGCTTGCCTATTGTTTCCTGACATTGTAGTTCTATCAGTACAGATCTTACCTGTATATAGCGCAAAAGATTCACAACTCATTTAACATGTATCAGGATGCAAAAAATCACACCATATCGCTGATACATAAATCAGGAATATGTGGGGAGTTATTAAGGGTGAAATAATTGAGAAAATTAGGGGAAGTTCTGCAAACACAAAGTGTTTTTAATGGACTTTATGCACACTGGCAAATATTTAAGAAAAACATACACCAACTTCCCTTCACAATGCATGCAATTAGCTTATGATCCCAGAGACAGGGTGATAAGCTAAATTATTGAGATTTCATTTTTTGCAATGTATTGTAATCTTTTAAGCCTCTACTACAGCGGCTTATGGGTGCAGAGCACTAACAAATCTTGCAACACAAAAACATTTGCCCAGCAAATGTAAATCCTGTTGCATATGCAACAGGAACGCTCGGCATTCGCGATGGAAACACGCTGCATTTGAAACAAAAACACGCTGCATTTGTTTTAGAAATTCGCTCAGCAATTTACAAGCCGATAGATCATAGTTACCTACCTTCACAGTTTGTGGAGTCTCCAATGACTGATGCATAGCCACTCTTGCACTCACAGATGGCTTTAGTGTTGTAGTTTTTACATACAGAGTTCTCCCCACAATAAAGTCCCTCAGCACAGAAGTCATATCCTGAAACAAAAGAGAAAAGGAATTTAATTCCTTCTGCTTGATGACAGAAAGTTCGAATGACAGCAGTTAAATGCATTATATTACGGAATCGAATGCATTGTAACGCATGCTGCAAGAATAAAAGAAAATTTCACCCGTACAGAATTGGTCTGCCTGTAATTATGATGCAACGTCTCATTCTACTAATGCTGCAAAAAAGGAGTCGTGAGTGACTTGTGTATGGGATTTAACTGTTCTTTCAAATATCACTTCTGTACGAAACTACTGTATAAGCATTCAGGCTGTTTTACTGAACAAGAGCCAAAGACACTACATCAATCTACATCAAGCCTGAACAAACATATAAACTGAAATACATCAGATGTATGACTGGAGATCTTGATATTTTGGGGCTTTATTACAAGATTTCCCATTTCAGTGATTCAGGGTTGTATGCTTCTGATTTTTACAGCAGTCCAGGTTAAGTGACTTGTTATTCAAAATGCACTTAGGTATAGATACAAGCAAAATGTATTTGACAATTACCAACGTATGAAGGAATTCAGATACTAATCTAATTGTGTGTGAAGCCAGTACAGTCCATTAAAAGTTCTTTTTTATTATTATTTTTTTTTTTATTGACTGATGATGCTTCCTTGGAAAGAGTAACCCTGCTGTTAGAATGATATGTTAGAACATATCCCACAATCCATCGCAAAGGCATTAAACTTTACTTTTGGATAAACCCAAGAAGATGTAGATTTAATGACTTGTGAGTAATAAGCAATGTCACAAGGAATACCTGTATCAAAGGAAGCTAACCAGGAGCAATGAACAGCCTCAGAACAGCACAAAAGAAAAGATGGCAAGTAGACAGACTTTGTGTAAGGGGACAAATGTGTGTGCAGGAGCAGATTGTAGACATGCCAATTATTCCATCCAGCCCAAGTTCTTTATAATGCCAGACCATAACCTTAATCAGGTGCCCAGTGTCTCAGTAATCACGCAGACTTGATGTGAGGGAAATGGGTCATGTGCTATTAAAGCAAGATAATTCTATGTCTTATAAAATAGACAAAACTTCATGGTCAGGTAAGAGTATGCGAAGAACAGTATGAAGCCGGAGTGCTGATGGATGCCACACATCAAGGAACAATTTCATGGAACACGTCTAACGATCCCAATAGATCAGACCGTCCTCACATACTGTCTTTCCTCAAGTTATCTGATGACTGATGCTGCTGTCTTGTATGCGAATATTAATCAGCTCAATGTTTACCTCAGAGCGTACACCATCACTGTTCGGTTTGCGTAACGGCACGACAGTCTTACAGATGAGGGCCCATAATGTGTCACCTGACAGACAGGATACGACAGGCAAGCAGGTGGACTTGAAGCTTACCTCTGCAGACGTTACAGCACCGGTGTTCCGGAAGAATCTGTTCGCTCACAGTACAGTTGAGATTCGGACAGCTCTCAGTCACATTCACCATCGCTCCATTCTGCAGGGACCAAATAGAAGTGAAACAATCCAGCCTAAGCTCAATGATATTCTAATGGTGCAAATATGAAACAAAGCTGGTGCAATTAAAAAGACGTGTAAACAACAGGTACATTAAAGGACTGTACGTTACAGCAAAGGTTAGTCTGATCTGACAGGACTTAAATGTCAGCCTGATACTGGCTTCATATGTGCCTGTATTTAATTTGCTATATTCAAATGGATATACAAACAGATAGGTTAAACAAACCTTTAACATTTAATGATTTTCCAATGCAGAAATGGTAAAATAATGACAAGGAGGCATTCCAAAACTGGTCTACATTTAGAAGTCGTGACACTTTGGCAGTTTAGTCCATTCACTCATCTGTCAAAAATGATTTTTCAGGTACCGTTGCACTACAGAATATGTACAGCTATACATCCTCTACACAACCGTTAGTGTGGGGGGGGGTTTAGAGGAGGCCCTATGACACAGCTTCCCCTTCCAAAGCTGCTCCTGTACGGGAAGCCCGTTTAAAGAATGCGGCTAAGTTTACGTGCCATAATCACCAAGAGAAGAAAGTTCAGGTATTAGTGTAATGGCGTGGGCTGCAGGAAAGAATTTTAATAGCAGATCTCTCATCTAACTGATGCTGCATGTTAGAAATATGGATGGAAATGATATTACTGTGGCAACATGTCATAAAACTCTACACTAAGGTAAAACATTTTAGCAGAATCAAAGAATATATAAATGCAATCAACTGTCAAGTAATAAGCGACTGCAAAGGGAGAGAGTGCTAGGCAGTCTACAGACAGAGGAAAGCACCAAGAAGGTGGGATTCAGGAGACACTTTATGATAAAAATCTGCCATTTTAAAGAGGCCACTTAACTGACTCTGCAAGTGAAACAACAGGGTTATAAAGAGGGAACACGTGTGACTGGTCGGGACCCAGAGTACCATCACACGTGCACGACGGTGCTGGAGTCATAAATAGCACCTTCACACCTGGAGACACACATCAGGGTTTTTCATTTAGGCCTACCCCAAACTCAGCCAACTGACCTGAATTAACACTTATGAGGTAATCGGCCCAGCCACAGTCAACTAGGCTTCAGTAATATGGGGGCTGGCAATCAATTGCCATGGTAACCCAAACCCAGGTCTGTATCGTGAGATACATTGTGAGATAGAGGAGATCAACAAATTGATATACCAAAAACCCTCCTGCCTGACATTTACTTTTTCCTGGAACAGGTGGCGCTCACAGTCGATCATTATGAGGCTTGAGCCACAGTAACATTCTATGCATCCAGAATATGCCAGTTACTGCCCTTCCCCAAATTATCTTGTAATGTTTGTTTTGTCTTTAAAACCTGGGCACTAAAATGCACAAAAATGTTTCACTAATTCAAAATCAATTTCTTTCCCCACATTATGTTCCACTCAAACCAGAACATGCATTCTCCGAGCTTAATGAATATTACAGCCAGTGGTTTAGTGAGAAATTGAGTCTCAGGCGGACGCCAGAGTTGGGAAATGCAGGTCCAGAGAGTACAAATACAGACCATTATTTTGTTTCAACCAACCTGTTGAGCATAAAGAGTCACTAAGAGTCACAGTCACAAACTGGTTGGTTGAAACAAAATCCTGGTCTAGATTTGTACTTTCTGGACCTGAATTTCCCATCTCTGGCGGACGCTCAATGCAAATACACGTTAAACCAGCCGGCTGTGAGGGCTTGGCCTATACAAAATGGAATCCGGCTGACTCTGTCTGACAAGGACTGCATAGTTTACCAAATCAATGAGCATTAACAAGACGGAGATTTATCAAATCAGCCTCAGGAAATATTCCCGACATATTGGCATTAAGTACAGTTAATGTAGGTTATTTTTTTCTCACATGACAGATACAGGAGTCAACCTCAGAGCACAAATGGCAGTTTTCAACTAATCAAAATAAGCCTACAACTGAAACAACTGCAGAACTGTACATTCACAAATCTGAATCCGCTTACACATTCAGAAACCAGGCTGTAATGTGAAGCAGGGCCTACAATTAATCAGATCGTGTCCGATATACACGTGTTTTTATGAGAAGATATTTGTGAATCAATTTGCACATATCATATAAAGCACAAAACAGACAGAGGTTAATTAGAGCCACACTACCATTATGTGCCATATAACAGACAGACTCTGACATGGTGGTAAAATTGAAAAAGGACGCAATTATTACCTTGCATTCTCTGCAACCCGTTGTCAAAAGACGCTGTCCTTCTGAAAGGACTTTACCCATGAAATTACATATGGCTGTATAAACAATGAGAATAATAATTAGACGTCCTTTATATTGCAAGCAAATAATAACGTTGATTTGTACCCTGCCCATACACCTCCAGTGTCTGGAAATACTACCGCGGCTTGTGAAAATACATACCATAAACTTAGAAAACAAGCATGTCCTTTAAGCAAGAGAGGAAGACCAAAAACAAGTCAAACCATGCAGTTTATCTGTATTCTGCTGCTCAAGTGCTGTGAGGTGTCATGCATGTTCTTTGGTGTGTTCACATAGGGAGGATGCACGAAAACACAGGGAGGGGTACCATGCGAACTTCAGAAAATGACAAGGATGGAGGAAACATGGCCTACAACCTACAAAGAAACTAAAGAATTATGTCCCATCCACAGAAACACATAGGTACACACACACACACCACTCTGCCATTGCTCATGCTAAGGTGCATGTATTCTTAAAACCTTCAGCAAATTCAAACTGGCTGATACTAACTAATGCTGTCAGGGCTCACAGCAATCACAGGGCTTTGGTAAACACGGTTCGTAGCGTTTTCCAACCTTTGTGTTTCTACACCACGCAACTGGGCGTGACATTGTGGTGGAATTTTCCCCACTTACGCCTGCATTTCTTGCAACACTTGCCCTCCACGTGTACCAGAAGAAAGCCTGCGGAGCAGTTAGCAGGTGGACAAGATATTCTTCTGCATTCCACCACCCCATTCTGCCAGAGAGAGTTGCAGTGAGCACAGGGTAGTAATGACCATTAATCCATACCCCATAAAAGTACTTCACAAAGCTGAATTAGATTTCAGAAATAGTCCTCAGTATTCTTTTTAAGGAAATCTTCAGTTCAACAATGAAATTGTCTTACGATTCTGTCCTCCAGACATTGTGACTTAAGGCACGTGCCTAGTTTGAGTACCAAACTGTACCAGTAATTTTCAGTGATTTTTTGAGTATCAACTATAGCCAGAGTAGATCATAGACTGAATTCTGAACCATTTACAAATAGCATTTGTTGGTTTGTTGTAAACATTCTGCAGCATGCAGGATCTGCAGTGTGACACCTTTAAAGAACCCACTCCTACTACAGCACAGAAAACCACGGCAGTGTGGCTTTGCCACAAAGCCCATTAAAATAAATAAACATTTAAGTGGACCCTACCTTACAGGCACAATTCCTGCAGTTGTCTGGCTCAGCCCAAAGCTCCTTGTCTCGGTGCACCAGCCCGCTCACCTTGCAGGTCTTCTCACAGTGGCAGTCCTCCAGCTGGTTCAGCCTCGACTCTGCATAATTCAGCTGAGGACAAAAAAGGAACATGGAAGGCCACCTGAAAGGACATATTTATTCAACCCTCATAACCGGTTCAAACCAGCACCAATTCAGTTGTTGTAGATTGGCAACATGTGGGCATATTCTCACAATGAAAAGCTTTTTAAACACACATGCATTGAAGTGACCTAGGTTTAGGTGACACTGTCTACAGCAGGGTTGTGTTTCTCCCCCCCCCAACCCATTTAGCATCCTTTTAAAAGAAAGCTTTTAACCCATTCCGTGCACACTGACAACAAAAACGATCTTAAGAAGAACACAGACCATGCAGAATTTTTACCTTTCTCTGGGCGGTCCATAGTCATACATTTTTCCAGTAATACTGCTGTTGTGAAGATATCTAAGTAACACTTTGCACTAGTGATGGGACAATGAGGCTTCAATAAGTGGGAGTATCCTAAACAAACCAATCAATGCTGGTGCTAAATGAAGCTTCAAAACTCATGTGGGTGGGAGTATCCAGAAGTAACCAATCAAGGCTGGTGCTAAATGAGGCTCTGATTGGTAGTTTGGGATACTCCCACCCATCATGGGTTTTTGACTTTAAAATACTATTAGTAACTTATAAGGCCTTGCCTGGCTTGGCTCCAGAATATCTGTCTGATCTTTTGGTTCCATACTTATTTGCTTCGCGCTCAGAGGGCAGGTTATTTATGAGTCCTTGAGTGAAGACAGCTATTGCAAAGCATTCTCCTACAGTGTACCACAGCTGTGGAATGGTCTTGCAGCAGCAGGATGTGCTCACTTTCTAAGTCTAGACTTAAAACACTCCTATTTAGTCTAGTGTACAGAGACCTTAGGTGGTTCCTCACTCCCCAGCTAGGCTACAGTCTGAGGTATAGAGCTTGGTTGGGATCAATGCCATTGACTTTGGATGAACTGTTCTGTCAGTGCTGTCACTCCTGCTTCGCATGTCACTGTGTGTTGGTGGAGTGCTGGCGTTCAGGTATTCCTCATGACTTTGTCTCCACCAGCCCATCCCTCATAGTTATACTGCCATATATAGTCATGCCGGAGTTCTTGCTGTTTTATTGCAATGATTCTGCCGTCTTAAACTGCTGCTTTGCTCATGCATGTGAATATGTACCCCATAATAAACGGGCATTCTATCCAGTCTTGTGCCTTGGGCTTCCTGGGACAGGCTTCAGTCTCACTGGATACACAGTTATGAGAGACTGATGGACAGAAGTCTCGTTGTCTTTTATGAGTTTTACTTTTAATCCTCCTGAAAGTGCAGTCTCTTCTTAACATTCACACTGCCCATTATTACTGGTACACTTCTCATGTTTTGTGAGTCAATAAAATCGATTCTGTTCATCAATTCGAGTCAACACATGCACTTGTGGTGACAAACTCAGCATCTGGGACTGATTAATTCAGGCAAGGATCCGAAGCCTCTGATACCATTCATACACCGAGGACCAAGGTGTACACACTTACTGCTTCTTCATAATCAGTCTTTCACTCTTGAGGAACATACGCACACCCACAAAACGTGACATCTTTTGAGACCTTGTGGGATCTGTGACCGAGGTCCCACGACAGATGAAATGACCAATAGCCAGGTGACGCAGGTCTGAAGTTCACCTTCAACAGGACATGAACAGCCATGCATGTGACAGTTGTTCTCCACACTTCTACAAATGGAGACGCAGACTCTGTCCCAACCAGCCTCTGCGTTTTTAGGTTCTAGGTCACCCAGCAAATTGCTATAACTTTATTACTGAGGCTTTAGCTTCACTCCTGAGAATGTGCACACACAGTTGTGAACTACTTGACTTAAATCGTTTTAGCTATGACTGAAAGGTTGGTTCTTTGTAGACCATAATTACTTTGTAACATATCCAAATGAAATAGCGTCACCGTGAGTAATCTATCTGAACAGAATAAGCTTATTCCTTTAAGCCTATTTCTTCTTAAAAAAGCCTATTTCCTATATTGGCTAGTATTGTCTTGTTCTGAAAGCGCAATAAGGACAGAAAATGGATTACTATTGGAAGAACCGTACTTCCACTTTGACACACATCATTATACTAAGCAACCAAATTCGTCTTATTAAACACTTAAATTGTATTACAAAACCCCACAGTGGGTCGGCCATGACCAAGGTTGACGAGCAATGGTTAAAGTGGTCAACGATGCAACACTGACCTTCACAGTCATTTTAGCCAGAAGTTCCTGCAGATCCATAATGCCTTGTACTAGGCTCAGGAAATCACTACAAGTCGGACAGGCTCAATATGGAAAAAGGGGACAAGAGATACAGAAATGAAGAAAGCATAGCATCACTAAAACACAGAGAAATCATAATAAAAAAATGAAATTTCATAACACCCATGAAATAGGGATCCCAGGAATTCTTTTGGGAAGATGGGGTTAGAGTTTTTCTTTTAATATACAGGTAGGTCGACAGCACTCCTGATCTGATCAGAAAGCCAGACTCCAATTGGCCTCTTTTCAAGCAGTTATTATCCTAGAGATTTATTTACTTATTCCATCAAAAAACTTGACTGTTCAAATAATTTATTCAACAAAGATGCAGAAAGGCAAACTGATGTGTTTGATAAACTAGACATTAAAATAAAGATTAGATCACTTTTAAGGAGCTATTCATACTGAAATACAAATAATTCTACAGGGTTGATAATTTTTCTAAACAGGACAAACATCTACTGTTAAACAGAACTTAAACATTCTCGTCCCTGGATCTCCAGTGCCAGCTGCAGACCTTTCTGCTCGCTCCCAGGGAGTTTCTTTAAGTTATCAGTTATGCCTATCACATGCATTCTTCGGTCACAGTCAATTTAACAGATTAACCATTTCTTCTTTAGTCCGTTCAACTTCTTTTTCCAACAAAAAATGTTAAGTTCAAAGAATTCACCATCATTTAGCAGTTTCTGAAATTGAAAGCACAGAAAGCCTGAAAGCTTTTCCAAGGCACTGTACATCGTACGCATAACAGCCAACCTCCACAAGATCTTATCAAACCTATTCAGTACTTACTGCGATTAAGGTTTGGACACTGCGTAATGTAACCATTTGGAGCAAAAATAAACTTGACATCTTGAATGATTCCCTGAGTGAACAGAAAGGGAAAATAGGTTGGAGGTAGGGGATTACAATATAGTCTTTAAATTAGAGACTGTTTAACATACTGCCTGAACATGCCCCTCGTACCTAATATAGAGGCCACTGAAAGTGTAACATGTAAGGCAAATGGCCAAAGAACACATAACACCAACATATAGCATATAATCCCTAAATCCTGATATTAACACTTACTAATACTGGGAAGGCATCCAAAACACCCCACTGTTCTCTGCTTTTTCCCAAGCTGTTTTAATCAAGACATCACTAAACACAATGAACCCAGTTGTTTGAAAAGGGAAAGGACATCATATAGCTTCCTTATGAATCCAAAATATTTGGGAGAAAGGTTACAGATTTTCTGTTTTTTTTTTTTTTGTTTGGTTTTTAACTTACTCTTTCAGCTGGATGACAACCAAATAATCACGCTACAGAGTGTGAGAAGCATCTTATTTATGATTACCGGTATCTAGCTGCCATTCTCTCACACGTCAGCCAGACAAATTCTCGTACAACACAGTAAAATGGTGCACAGCAAATTAAAAGGTCACTTACAGCAAGGGAAAAAATATTGTTATGGCAAAAGACTATTCACCTCTGCTGAAGTCTGGGGCAATATTAATAATAATAGCAATAAAAATCCGTTATTGTTTGAAGAACAAATTTTTTTAAGAGGAGAGTGGTACACTACACCGTACAAGTTCTATTCCAGGAGGAATAGCTGGAGTTTTCATTAATTATGATTAATAAAATGAACTCCAGAGGCTGCAAAATAAACACCCTGGAGATTGTCCACAAACACCTGTCCGGGAAGCAAAGCAATTCATTTATTTTCAAGAAACAACATTTCATATCTGTGTTTTATTAACATATTACTTCCATATTAGGGTTTGTAACGCAAGGTTATCCATGCCATATTATTCATACAAATGAAACCTGTTTTTTCACTGTTTATTTTTCTGGGCAGGAAGTGTATAACACAATTTCACATTACAATATATATATAAATGAACAGTAATACAATAAAAAGTAAAGAATATATTCTGTTCTCCAAAATGTTCCTGATATATGGTTGGATGGCTAGAACACAGCCTTGGTTCCCAAAAGTCACATCAAGCCACTCAATGTATTTCTTAAATTTCACTACTAGTTAACTTAATTAGTTTTAGTTAACTTTATGAGGTGCTGATTAGCCGAACAAGATGTATTCTCAGTTAAGTTCAAGAAACAGATTGGTGTATTGGATGGAACTGTAAATTCTGAGGTGAATTGAGGAGATTGCAATATGCAAACTGCATAAACATAACTTAGCCATATTTTTTTTTTTTTGCCCAGTACTGTGTGCAGATATTCATTCATGATGAAGACTGTTTTATCACTCTATAGTGCATTTTCCAAGTGAACAACATGAGTTATTATCGGTTTGCTACATTTGTATTTCATTTCATTTCTGACTGGAGAAACAGCTAAACCTTCAAATTTCTCTCATTCAAGTTAGTGACCCTATAAAATTTCCATCCTTGTATGTGTCACAGCAACCAGAATTTGGCAGACTCTAATGAGGCATGTGTACATTTACATAAACTGAGTTCAAAAGAGAAAAAAAAAAAAAAACCTCTCCTTTCATATATTTGTTCTTAGATTATTTTTATTATATTTTCACCTGTACACCAAAGTCATTTCATTCCTTCTTGCAGAAGCAATAAAAAGCCTGAGGTCAAGGTCACATGCCTTGAAAACTTTCTCTTGAAAATAGCTAGTTTCTGATACATTGCTCAAGAATGCAAGCATCCTTAAAGTCCTGATTTCCTAAATTTTAGCGTGATGGTCATACCTTGAACAAACCATGTTTGTGGCTGTGTTGTCCCAGCCAAACACTGCTGCCAGAAGCCAGGTCCATCTGTGGGGGGTCTATCACACGCTCATAAATCCTGCCAAAGACAAGACAAGGAAGCTCAAGGTCTTACAAGCAGAGGGATCTACACATTCTTAAATTTTATCTACCTAGAATGAACATTGGGCAATAAGGATGATATTAAAATTGGGAAAAGTGCATTTTTGGCAATATCCACATCTTTCGCTGGCACACATTCAATCTGGCACAATATAGTACACATCACCCCTTTTGCCCATTCCTGAGACAGTGCTATTTAATGCCTCGCAGCTCACATGACAGAAACAGTTTTGGATTCAATGCACAGGCTAGGTGTGTCATGTCAGGAGGATCTACCTTTACACAATGCACAAAAATGTTTTTTTGGTTTTTTTTTTAACTCCCTACCAAGGCTCGGAAACACAGGTTTTTCATAGCCTCATCCTAGTCACCTCTACTATTTAAGTGCATGTGGACCAGAAAACGACACGCTGAGCAGACTGGTGATTTTGTAGCAATGGCACGTGTGTATTCTATACAAGGGCTGAAACAATCAAGAGCTCATTTTCAAAATGGGCAACAGAAAGCTATTGGATTTCTTGCATCATTTCTCTGCATGGTTTCATTTTTCAACAGGGGCTTGGATAATGAAAAAGCACAGTGATTATTATAATATTAATGTGCTCTGTCACCAGAAAGATTTGCTAGTCTGTCCCCAGTTTAAATTGCAGTCGTGTTGCAGAATACAAGCTATCACAGCCCAGTGCACCCCATCTCTTATTCTACAACTGTTTTTGTCCAAATCCTGTCCAGATTTGTTTTGCAAAATTATAATCAGGCTGAAGTACATGTTACAAATTACAAGAAGCAAAACCCTTATTAGACAATCAGCGATAATACAGGTCAAAGCCCAGAGACTTAGGTCTAAGAAGGAAAGGGATGGTATTCAATTTTAAATACATTACTGAAAAATACACAGTATCTTTCATTATGGTTAAAACAAAACTGAGGTTAAGAAAAGGCCACATAAGGCAGTTACAAAATACACAAGGATTACTGTCTTATAGAAATCCTGATTGTCTAAAATGTACACCATAAATTCGGAAACTGTGTTACGGAAAGTCATGGAAACAATTAAGGCAGAAGATAATATAACCATGGACAGTATTATTAATGGAATAATTATGCATTTGGATTCAGATGACAAGAACGACATTGATCAAAGAAATGAATACTTTTAATACAATGTACACATTTAAGAACTTATCAAAACTCTCACACACACACACTCACACACACACACACACACACACACACACACACACACACACACACACACACACAGAGTCATGTATATATAATGTTGTGGGGATGTTCCATTAATTTCTATTGACCTAATCCTAATCTTAACTTTGACAACCCTAACCCTTACCCAGCCCTAATCTTAACCATAATTAACCTTGCATTCACAGTGGTTGCATTCACAGATTTCTATTAAACTGAGTTTTCCCTTGCTGGGACATGACAACTGTCCCCATTAGGTATAGAGTAACAGGTTTTCATTCATCTAGGGGACATTGTGTTCCCACAACATAATTACATGTACACATACGGATATTGAAATGTTTGGAATCATTAAGAATGTTTTCAGTTGTTAAAAGAGACAGAAAATGTTAGCCAATAATGTATCATTAATCAGAGAATTCAGTCAAACCATTCATAATGTCACAAATAAACAATTTCATTTAAAATAAAATGTTCATTTTTAAAGAATCTTCCATGTCCAGCTACAACAGCTCTGTAGACCTCAGGCCTTCTAGCTGTCAGTTCCTGAAGATACTCGGGTGAAATTTCCTGTACCATTTCCCAAAGGTGTCATTGGCTTGTAGGGGACTTCTCTTAGACCTTAGGACCAAGTTCCCACATAAGCTTAGTGGGATTCTGATCAGGGGACTGTGCTGGCCAATCTATTAGAGACGGCATTCTTCTTGCCAAGGTAGCTTTTGAATAACATAGATGTTTGCTTCAGATCACTGTCCCGCTGCATGATGAAACTGGCAGTGATCAAGTGCTGTCCATGGAGGATGACCTTCTGTTATAATATAGAGAGGTAAGCTTGCTGCTTCGGTATTCCTTGCACTCAGTGTATGTCTGCTATCCTACTAGCACCAAAGCAGCCTGAATATCCTGAGGAACTGACAGCTAGAAAGGTTAGCGGAGCTGTTACTGCTGCACATGAAGGATTCTTTGATGAACTGACATTCTGAAGAGTAAAAAAGTCCCTGAGAAGCCAATCACAGTAGTGTATAAATGTATAAAATTATGCATAGTACAGTGGCCTTGCACCTCCACAGTTGAATTTCACACGTTTTCTCTAGGTTCTCCAGTTTCTTCTAACAGTTATGTGAACCAGTATCTCTAAATTGCCCTTAGGGTGTGATTATGTAAACTTATATTGCCCAATGCCAACAAAAGGAGGATGAGCTTCCATCCGAGTCTGTTCTATTCCTCTCAAGGCTGCTTCTTCTCTGAAGGAGTTATTCCTTGCCACTCTTACCTCAGGCTCACTTATTGAGGACCCCAAGCCCAGGACCCTGTAAAGTACTTTGTGAAAGTGCGCTTTGTTAAAATCTCTTTATAAATAAATTTGGATTGAACTGAGTCAGTGTGTGTGTGTGTGTGTGTGTGTGTGTGTGTGTGTGTGTGTGTGCACGTGTGCACCCTGCAATGAACCAGTGTTATCTGCAGGGTGTACTCCTGCTGTATGCTATCCAGGATAGGCTCCAGGTCTCCCATGCTACCCAGTCCTTCAAAAATGGGTGGCAAATGTGCCTGTTACTGGAAGGTAGCCAGGGTAAATCCCATGGCCAGCAAAAGTACTCATGTTACCGTTGGGCCCCTGAGTAAGGCCTTTAACCCCATGCACATTGTGTTCTGTCTGCCTCACTTTTTATAAAAGTCACTGTTAAATAAATGAATGTTAAGTAAAATACAGCGTACGGTATTTATGAATCTACACGTGCTGTGTGTGCACTGCTGATCTAGAGACTGACTAGGCTCTTAAAATGATTTTAAGCTGAAAAAAAATAAAGCGTTTGAAGATAAATAATCCACTTAACTAAAGTGCAAGAAACCGAGTAGCTAAACGTGGGCCGTAGCTTCACCATGAACCCAAAAACTTGCAGACTGTATTAGATGAGGGCTTTGATGCTGCCATAGACATTCACAGATATGTCTGGCTACTTGCAAACTTCCCAGGTTTCCAGATTTTTCTGCCCATCTAATTCTTGTTCATTAGTTTCAAACTTTGCCTTTTATGGCTTCATCCACAACCACTTTGCTCCTTCTCCCGATCTGCTATTTTTGGATTGTGAACAATCTGCTTTTGGGTCTGTCTCCCCTTCTCATTCTCTGTCTCATCTATAACTAGGTCCTGGTGGAGGGCTGTTACCCTGAGGCTCAATCTGCTAGGATCAGCAGTCGCTATGGGCAACACCTGGGAACTGAGAGGCAGCTCGAGAATTCAAACTTTCAGCATTTGTTCAATTTCAGACTTCCTCTTTGTGGACGGTGCATTAAGGGAATTTTAAATTAAACACACAGAAACGACTCACTGAAAAAGTCATGTGAGTTCTCACAGAAACAGGTGGAGTTATGAATGGATGAGACTGTTTAACAGAGCATACAGAACCATGAGAGGCCCTGCTTCATTTGGCTGGTTTTTGATGTAGCACTCATAACGCGTGGCATGCTGCAAAATAGTGATTGACACCTGATTTTTTTAGGAATCCCCGTGGTTTTTACCATGTTGGTGAATATTAGTGATTGGACAAATGAAGCTCCAAGACTCATGATGGGTGGGAGTATCCTGAACTAACCAATCAATGCCAGTGATAGCCAGCCTTGATTGGGTATTTCAGGATACACCCACCCGCCAGGGGTTTTGAAGCCTCATTTGTCCTATCACTACAGGATATTGTGAGTTTATAAGTGACTTTACTCTTTACTCTACTCCTTAGTTCCCTCCTCCAAAACTGCAGAAAGCAATATCAACCCTAAGTGTACAACTATAAAGTCAAGCAAAACGTTCTTTATTGAGAGATTTTTGGATATACCAGATCATTTCTTGATGCATCATTTAATGTGCTAATGAAAGCCATTAGAGGATGCATTTAAAGGTAATGTTTCAAGACAGGTGTTAACACATAATGCATATTCATTCGCAAATCTGTCGCTGAAAAATATTCAAGGTGCAAGCTGGGTGATGTCTTAAACAAACATTGCAATACGGCCCAAAGCAACTTGGAGGATAAAAATAAAGCCTTTGGATTAACAAATCATTCACATGCCCTCAGGTACAAATCGACAATCCACAAAATTAAATTTGAAAGTAATATTAGAAATGGAGAGGCCTTTTCTGCAATGAACACATCAGGACAAAAAGGTCAGATTTGCTTTCACTAAACTATGAGATTACAATTATTATGAGATTATTATAGCTTCACATGTGAACCAAAGAAGGAGGTCAACCTAATGCATGAGAAACGAGACATCGTTCATAGCACTCAACCGAGAGATTTTCTATTCAATACCAGTGCTTTTTGTACTTGCTTTGTAATGCATGACCAAAGCCTGATTCAACAAAGAGATGAAAAAGTTCTTAAAACAAACAAGTCCAAGCTCTTCCTGCTCATGCCTGCTGCCCACGTGGCACTGCACCTTAATGCTACCTCTCATCTTGTGGCTGGCGTGCCCAGAAGATGGCTCCTCATAGCAATCTTAGGCTGAGCCAGGCCCAGGTAATTCAGCGGCCTGGCCGCCAGGTGCTCACCAGATAACACCATTCCCAGAACTAGCTCCAGGCATAGGGCCAGTAATCCTAGTCTGGGCAGGATACTCTTGTGTTTTTCAGTACACATCACTGGGGGGTTTTTGTCAGACCACTAAGGTGCCATATGAAGTGGGAGTTAAGATGTAAGACTATTTAACTCCCTATGGGCCAATCTATGCCCGTATCCTCAGTTATGATTATGAGCTGTGGGTAGTGCCTGAAAGAACAAGGTTACCAGTGCAAGTGGCAAAAACGAGATTTCTCTGCAAGGTTGCTGGACTCACTCGTCGTGAGAGGGACGACTGGAGATCTAGAAGGACCTCAAAAAAGAGTGGCCATCGAGAACGATGTCTGGACTGACTGTGACCCTCATCAGGAAAAGCAGTGGAACAAAGATGAGGATAAAGGTGACTAAAAAAGGACCAAATAAAGCTCTAGAAACCACAAGCTTTCCCTAACCCCGTGGTTCACACTGCCATGGCTAATCAATTGTTCTTAATTAATGAATGACTGGTATTGATCAGATGCCCTTCATGAATAAAATTTCTAGGGGTTTGATTAAAAAATGAAGACATGGAAGTTGGAATAGCAATAATATGTATATTGCTATTAAAATTATGTAGAGCATTGCTTACTTCACTATATATATAAAAATATTTACAACATTTGAGCAACATAATACAGTCACACCATACTAATGATGGGGGAAGATTAACATCATTTAGGGCTAACTTTTTGTTGTTGTTGTTGTTGTTTAGTCACGCAGTCGTGTCTGACTCTTCGCTACTCCAAGGACCACAGCATGCCAGGCCGCCCTGTCCTCCACCACCTCTCGAAGCCTGCCCAAACTCATGTTCATTGCTTCCACT
>JAACJT020000238.1:0-20952 GCA_009936485.2 Gymnarchus niloticus | reverse complement strand
GAGACTCCAAGGGAAGCACCCCATAAGAGGGGGGCACAGGGGAGAGAGAATATGCATGAGCAGAGCAGCGATTCAAGACGGCAGAATAATGGGTGATAAAAAAAAAAGTTAAACAGAAACAACAGATTCTGTTTCAGCGTGTGTTTTATGGACTGTTTGATTTCTGTGGTGCCTTGTTTTTCCTTCCTTTTCACATGACAAAAGTGTTATTCCTGCTTTACATCTTGATGGCTCTTGGTAGGAGGTAATAGTTAAATGTTGGTGAAAAGGAGGACTTTGACAGCACAAAATTCTTGGGGGACGATAGACTAACCTAATCAACAGCTTGAAAATATCTTCTGATCAAGAATAAAAAATGTCCTGCCCACTACATATACGTATCTTAGATTAATCTCTTACAGGTATGTAAAAGGAAGTCTGTAGACCTAATTGTAATGGCTATGCAAATATTGTAATGAACTATACTATAGACACTGCTTACTAGCATCCTCATCAGACTTAGCTTTTGGCCAATCAGCCATGAATAATTCTGAAAATCATCTTTCATCCAATGTATCTTACAGTGACTTTAAAACTAGAAAGAAAATTCTGATTACCTGATCATTCGAGGCAGGCTGAAAAATATCACAAGAATCCATCAGAATCTGATCATGACATAACCACTCTTTTGTGTTTTATGTTGCCATGTTCATAGTGCTTAATGTCAGAGCTTTACCTTAGTGAGTTTAGTGCAGGACTGTGTGTTCTCTGCATGCAGACTGTAGAATAGAATTCCTTTATTTTCATTGTACCGGTGTTGTACAATGAAAGTCAGATAGCTTCAAGAGTGCCAGGTATCTCTTTGGGTGTTCTTTTAAGAGGACCTGGTGAAGGGCCTCTTCCTCACTCTTGCAAAATCTAAGAGCATGCTGAAGATGGATGGATAGATTCCTATTCAGTTACTCACCAACTCGTTCATATTATTGATTCCAGAGTGAAACTCATTATACACACTAGACACTTTATAACTCAATATAAATTGAAATGACATCAAACACTAATGAGAATAAATTACACACACAGTCCTATATATGTGACTGCCCACCTTACATGAAGCGAGGCCCAGATCATGTTTAAGTGAGTTTCAGATGCTCTGACTGGCCAGACAGACATCCTAGGATAGGTCAAAGTTACGTGATGAGGCCCAACCACTCAGTTAACTCAGTCTTATTTTCTTCTCTCTCAGCTCCAGTTAATTAATGGTCTTTTTAAAAGTAGGTTAGGGCTTATTTAGAGTATTTAATTTATTTATTTTTGGAAATGTAATACTATTTTTATTCATATACTTTTGCCTGTTGTTGTTCCTCTGTATTAAACACGTATGTTGATCTGCTGTACTTGACACATAACTATTTTGATTGTGAGTCAGTAGTGGTGTGTATGTATTGGGTAAAGCTACAAAGGAATTGCCCTTTATGAGATTAATAAAGTTGTCTGAATCTGAGGTAAACCTGGTCTTGTTGGTGACTGGACCCTCAATATTAGTCCACCTATGATTCTGCATGCCTTATGGATTTTCTTTTGTTTTGCCTTTTCAGTCCCGTCCCCCCCCCCCCATAGCTTTTGTTACCCTTCTTAGCTTCCCTCCAGTCCCCAGTTAAAATCTTCTTTCCTTTCTTTCCACAGCAAGTCTTACAAGATTCATTTTAAAGATTAACAGTTTTATGGAACTGTCAAATAAAAAAAAATAGCTTGCTTTTCGAAGCAATCTGTGCCTATTTCTCTGTTCATAGAAATCACATTATAATGTGCTGATTACTGTGTGTCCCTGGACAGAAAGATTGTGCAGCGTGAATTAGAAGATTTGCGCCGAACAATGGATAGAGTTGCAAAGGAGTATGAAGAAGAGAGAAAAATTGCTTTGAGGGATGAGGTAAAGAGTCTTTAATTATCTCTTCATGTGTGTTCACACATCTCTGATTTGTATTTTAAGGAGGGCTGTTCAAAGTATAATAACATTCTTATTGGTTTATATTATTTTACATATACATAAGTATCAGTTTATAAATCAGTATGGCTGCTTATTTGTTAATATATTCCTGTTTGTCTGTGGTGTTCGTTGTTGAAGTTTTTTTTTTTTTTTTTTTCTGTTTCTGTGTAGGAAGCTAGTGTGAATCTGCAGAGGGAAGTGCTTACATCCCAGGTGAAGGAGTGGCTAGCTGATGCAGAGGGACTCCTCAACGCCCTCCGGTGGGGTAGCCTGTTGTGCTCCTTTTGCATGTGATACACATTTATGATCCAATGGCAAGCTAGGCACAGCAGTTATTTCTGTCTTCTCAGAAACAGTTTAACATTACCTAACTATGTGGTTTCCAGGCAAGGAAAATGAGCCATTTTTCTCTACCAACCATGTGCAAATGTTTAGTTCATCTTATTCCTTTCCACCCCCACTTGATCACTGCTTCATAATGAGGAGCTTGAGAATGCAAAGCCTTATAAGGGCAATTTTATCAGTCGTTCAGTTTTGGGCTCATGAAAGATTTGGAGAAACAGGTTAATTCAGTGAATACCTGTATTTTTACACGTGCACTAATTTATGATGGGTAAATAAATTAAAATACTAAACTTGCATGTATTTATAGCACATAATTTGTGATTGAGTGCATGCCCAGCAGTGGACAGGTGCCTGGTGCTTTGTGCTTTTTGGGATAGTCTTCAGGCCCATCCCACTCCCAGACCTGTATTACATAAGTGGTTATGTAATAGGGAGCAATAATTTACTGTCACTCTCCTCGACTTGCCTATCTGATCATAGTGATACCGTCTGGTATACAGATAAAGGTCTATTAACATGTTAACTAATATTTTAGCACATTTGAATTGCTCCTGCTAAATATTTCAAATTTGATGTTCACAGGTCAGATTTGTCCCACGGAAACATGCAGCAAATATCAGATTGGGAAAATAACGTGGAGGCTGCTCGTACCGGCTTGGATGACATGCAGGTAATGCTGTAGCATGTGGAGAAAATGAAGAGTGTGCGGGTGGTTATTCCGCGCGTGTGTTCCAGAGCATGCTGCCCTTCCTTTTTCTGCTTGTACAGCTCCAGTTCAACCAGTACCAATACTTGATTCAGCAAGGCCAGCAGCTAGACAGCCTGCCCCCAGTCACTCTGCCCCCTCTGCCTCCGATCCCCACAGTAAGTGACGTTTCACTCTCTATATGGGTTACGTTACCAGTTGTCAAAACAAAGCTCTTCTTATATTTTAATACTTTGACAGCAGGAAGAACCCATAGTTAAATGAAGTAATTTTTTTGTGTGTCAGATCGAATGTGTTTTGGAATGAGTCGTCATTTGGTTGTTATGCCTTTTTAAATAGCCAATGATAAGTATTAATAATATTAATCAATCTTAAATCTCTTCTCCTGCAGGTTGAGTTAATGTCAGGGCTGAGTACACCTCACCACCTTATGGCTCCACATGTCCCCTCCCACATTCGGTCAGATCCACCCCAGCGTCACCCCCCCCCAGTTGCCTACCCATCTGATTACACTAGGTCAAGCTCCCAGCTTGGCACCTCAGCCCATCAACCTGTGCCCTCCTCCTCGCACACCACATCATTCAAGCCGCACCCCCTTTCCAAGACTTTACCTACTAAGCATGTTCACACAGCACAGCCCACCCCGACAGCCACTCCCACTGACACCGCCCAGCCTGTGGCTATGCTGGACAAAATCCTGGAGAAGCTGGCCACCCAGTTTCCACATTGTAACAGGTACTAATGACAGTACTCTTTATCGGTCATGCTTCAAAGCTAAGTGCTTGTTTTGATATATTCCAGTGTTTCATTTGCCTTTATAATAGTCCAGTTTTTAAAATGTCTTGTTGTTTGTATGTATTCTGTATATAAAAATGTAGAAAATATAACTCATTGGTAATAATGTGAAGTTCTATCCATCTGTTAGGGGTCAGCTCATGATGGTGCTGAAGGAAATTAAGACATCTCGGGGCACAATGGCTGGGCTCTCTATTGAAGAGTTGACCCAGCAGGTGGCAAAGAGACTAACCCAAATGGAGAGACCGGTGAGATACGTAGAACTACAGTAATAGCTCTATGTCAACTTTCAGTTATCATCTGTGTATGATTATACACTACATATGAACACACAAGGCCTGAAAGTATAAGGGAGAGACCAGGGCTTCTGTAACACATTAAGCAAATGGAGTTTTTTTTTTTTTTCTTCCTTAAAGCCATTCTAATCTGACCTTCTCAACATGTCCAACATCCCACATATCCTTTGCAGGGACATGCTGCTGTCTTCCAGATCAGACCTGCACAGGTACAATATTGCATGCATCTTACTTTGAACTGTTGGACCTGTCTTCTAATATGATGGTGTGTTTGCCAGGTTATATAGCAAGATTTTGGTTTTGGTTTCGTTTAGCAATTTTGTTGATAGTTTTGCTTAATGTACTAGGAGTTTCTGAACATTTTTGAATGAGTTCTCTCCACTTTGATGATTTTAGACTGTGTCCCCAGCTGGTCTCAGGCTGTGTATGATGTGTCAACACCACGTGGAGGCAGGGACCCAGCACATTATGAACTGCTCCCATGTTGTACACAAAAAGGTAAGACTCTCTGCAGTCTGTAGATTACACTTCTGAGTACATGTGCCATCTTGAAGCTTGTTCTCAGGTTTATTTTATATTGCTGAGTTGAGCTGATATTGTTGGCACTGGGAGGTCACACATCTCGGGTTGTACGTCTGTGTTTAGACTGTTCTCCTCCTGTCTACTTTTATTACTTTGCTCTTTTGCTATCCTCCTGCATCCTGTAAAAATTCAGTTAGCTGATGTCTCTAAATTCTCTATAGTGTGTAACTGTGCTCAATGATAGACTAGAAATTTGTGCAGGGTGTCCCCTGCCTCATGCCCTGTGCATCCCAGTGTTTCAGTAGTATTGATATGAGCTGCACCGTGGACCATTTCCAGTGTTACACAAGTAAGGGAAGATCAGAATGGAACTACAGGCTCAACACAACCCTGCATTTAGCATGCAGTTTGAATAATGTTGATGGATAAGTGTGTAGCACTGTGCAAACACAATTCAGGGTTACCTCGCTTCTGTTTGTGTGCAGTCTGAAGGTCTTTCCCATGCTCACATAGGCTGCCTTCAGACGTAGTGGATAGTGGACCTGAGGTCTCTAAATCACGCCGTGTGTGTGTTAAGCAGTTGTACAATACCAGCTTTGAAACACTTGTTTCCAAAGCTGCAGAAGGAGTAAAGCAAACATGACACTACATTACAAGTGCGTCAAACTCATTATTTCCTGTTTCATTTCAGTGTATCAGTGTTTGGCTGCAGTCCAACAAGAACAATGTCTGTCCCTTCTGTCCATCAAAATGACCGAGCTACAAGAAAGTGAGTGAGGAGTCTGAGACTGAAACTTAAACTTAATGTCCGCCTATACTAAGATTGTCTAATTGTTTTGTAAAATAAAAATAATAAAATCTAATTACACCCAGAACCGCTCTTGCAGTGTTGTGTATAGTTTTCAGAAGAAGAATTAATACATATAGATTGACCCCTGTTTTCGATACTGAAGTTTCTATAATTCTTTCCTTTTAGCTGAAGTCATTGTGTACTGGTAATTTATAAATATTCATAACCTATAGTGGAAATTTGTCTATTAAGCACGTAATGACAAAAGGCACATGAACACTAATGTAGTTCATAAAAATGCGCTTTACAAGAATAGTTTTATTTCTCTGGTAGCGCTTTGAAATGTCTGCCTAATTTTTCTGAATCTACAGTTATGCACTAAGCAGTATTGTTACCATTGTGTTTGTAATTGGTATAGTGGAAGAGAAAGTGGGGAAAACGAGCATAGACAATTGTCATTGTCAAGAGGCATTTGTCAACTACTGGTATATTTAATTCCCTTCCTGAGACAATGGAATTTTGATTTTCATTTTTCATGTTTTTATCTGATTGTGAAATGTAGCCAAAACTTATCTCCTGCAGTCAGTGCACACATATTCTGCCCTGTTCTGCTGTTTAATGTATTTGATGTATTTAATATATGCATTCAAAGTCAAAGATAAGACTTTCCCATTGAAAATCTCCCAGTGAAATTGTAAATGTAGAATGATGGAAATTTGAGCACAATTAAATGAGACAGGGGTTTACTTAAAAGTGGGAATTGGTTGGAATAAAAACCTGCACCCACAGGGGGCCCAGGACCAGGATTGAGACCACTGAATTAAGGGAATATTAAGGAAAAGTGGAGAACATTAAGGAAAATGTATACATTGCAGAGTGATATTTTCAATGAAGTACTTCACATAGGCTCAGCCACTTAAAGTCAAACATAATATAAGCAGCGTTACATGGCCCCAAAATGGCTTGTAGGCTAGCTGTGTTGTGATTCTAACTTTACCCCAATGGTCCCTGCTAGGCCTGGGGTAACGTCATGGATCAAGTGTGAGTCTTATCATCTTGGAAGTTCTCAAACTTGCATTTGACTCACGGTGTATGCAAGACATGCACGCTTAGCCATACAAGTACCACAGATGGGCTGTCCTTAACCTTTTCCTAAATGTCACACATCTAGCCTTTTTTTATTATTTTATGTTTTTGCAATGAAATGCTAAACCAAATATTATGTAATATACATGTAAGACATTGGTGGAAGTATTTGCATGCATAAAGTGGAGGGAGGGCGTGGTAGGCCAGCAGACGATACGGGGATCTCTTGAATCCGAACCTCCAAGGGAAAGCTTGTGGTCAGAGTGCAGGTTCAGCCATGTATTCTTCACCCTGAAGAAATTTTTGCAGTTAAGTACCTTACGCACAGGTCCACTAGTGGCCATGGGATATGAACCAGTGACCTTCCAAACACGGGCATAAATACTTGTGTAAGTGTATGTTAAGTTAGAGTGAATCTCATGAATTCTCTTATATGTTCCTATCCTCACCTATGGTCATGGGCTGTGGATAATGACTCAAAGAACAAGGCCATGAGTTCAGACAACCTTAGTGAGGTTTCTCTGTTGGGTCACTGGAGTTTCTATATCTGTTGGGATCTTAAAATAAAGCTGCTGCTCCTTCAGATCGCGGTATATCATAGGGATGCCACCTGGATGGCTCCCAAGGGAGCTGTTCGGGGCATGCCCCACAGGCTGAAGGTGCCGGAAAGGCCTAGGATTACATTTCCCAGTAAGCTGGGGAACATCTAATGAGCTGGAGTTCGTGGTCATAGAGAAAGAGGTTTGATCTGACCAGCAGGAAATTGAGATGTAAGTAGTGACCAGCTCATTAATATGATGCTGAACTGCAATCTCAGAACTTTTTAAATAACCGTTTTTAAATGAATGATGATGTGTAAAACGACACAGAATTCTGTTGTTCATGTCTCGTTCTCTGTAAAGTAGGGTTAATTATAGACACCTTCATGTTGAATAATTACAGAAAAGATGGAATGTGCAGTATCTCAATATGCTTTAAAACAAGAAGCATTACAGAAAAAACAGGCTCATCTTAACCAAATGATTTTGTCGGTCCTTTTTAATTATTGAACATAGGTCTTGCTAAACGTACTATATAATACATTTATTAGAAGTTTGTGAATCCATTGGAATTATCTGAATTTCTGCATGAATGTGATCTGACCTTCATCTAAGTCAAAATAACAAATGCAGACAGTCCTAGACACACAACATTTTATGCTGCCATATCTTTATTGAAAAAAGGTCATTAATAGGAAAAGTATATAAAGCTTATATTTAGTACTTAAGTAGACCCTCTTTTATTGGCAACAACTGGATGCTTTCTGTACCTGAACTACCGGATATGCGGTTATGAAAGATTGATGGATACGTGTAATGCTTAGAAACTGCTCCATAAATATGAGACCATTATTCATATGCTGTAAACTGTTTCATTCTCCTATTTCTTCCATCATTGTAATACGTATTTAATTTCTCCCTCAAGCCAGTGATAGCTGATTACATTGAAATCATTTTTGACCCTCAAAAATGAGCTCTTTAAGTACAGGCAGGTGGTTAAATGCCCAGTAAGAGAAAGCAAAACTTACTGCAAACCACATTAAACTCTTCTTCCTGCATCGCTGGGCAATGCAGGCTTTTCAAAGGTACAATTATTATACACTTAGCAAAAAATAGTATTCACAAAGTCAATCAGGAAATTATTTTATTATTGTGGCTTTGTGACTTACTATATCTATATATTGGGTCATTATCAAAGATGTACATCATAAAATAGGTGAGCACTTCGGGTTCTGTGAAGACATCGTAGTGATACCATAATCATGAATCATAACTATGGTTGACTAAAGAGCTGAGAAGCCTCCACACTGTTACTGAGAACCCAGGGAGGAATGGTGAATGAGATTGCTACCAACAGGGTAGAACTGTACTCAATAGTATGCACAGGATGCCCAAAAGATGTGAAAAAACCTGGTTCAATCTGGAAGAGCCTTGAAACCCCAACTATCTAGTGAATGAGAATGTATGCAAAAGCAGAGCCACCGTTGCCTAATAGGTTTATGCCCACTATGGGCACTCAACAGTGAACTGGGGTTTCTGAAAAATCAGGCTAATGCCTACCTCCTTAATAAAGGGCAGTTCATCAAGAAAAAAAAAGCCACAGGAAAGCTGTCTGGTTTTCCCCTCAACTATTAAATGAGTATGTTCACCAGCAAGCCCCCAAAATATATTAAATCTGTGCATCAGTGTATTTGTTCCTGCTTGCTCAAATCGTCAGTTGTTGTTCCAGTTTTAAGAAATGACAAAATGACATCTCAGTTACAAAAATTTTTTTTTGAATGTTTGATCCTCTCCTCTACTCACTTGTGTTTGCATATAGAGTCAACTGGTCTGTAGATAATACTGTAAACAGAGGCTTTCACTATATTCTAGAACATCTCATCACAACTATTTATGCTATAATCCTGATTGTGACTGTATATCCAGGTGACCTACTGCTAGTACTGAATGACCCACATATAGCACTGTGTTTGTACAAACTTGGCAAGACTAACAGCCTGTTCCCTTACAAACTGCCCAGTGTACACTCTCTCAAAACACTGCTTAAGCAAATCGTCATACCTTTATAACTTCATCTTGTCTTCTAATGAAATTTCACAGGGACAGTTTTCTCTCATTTAGGCTGGTATTCCCAACATTTGCCCAGTCTCTGCCCACTGAATGATTTGTGAGCCTTCCCATTATTCCAATTATCCACACCAAAGTTTGTAAACGCAAGTTGTAAGTGGAGAACACTGTCAAACTTTCAGTGTTACTTTGACTAGCCGTGAAGGTTGACAAACTTTGGACTAGCAAAACAAAATTCTATACCCAGAAGGATGTTCCATGAAAGATTTGCAACTCTGACAATATAGAGAAGAACAGCAAGCCCTCAAAAGGTCAATTTCACTTTAGCCGTTGGGTATGTTTTAGACCACCATGAATGCATCTCGTTAATCAACTAGCTCACTGACATTAATGCTTTTAATTAGATTGAACACTGACACACGTTTGCCATTTAATGTGACCTCACAAACATGCTTCCTGTGGGACATAAAATGTATTTGAAGACCTGCCAGTCATACATTAAGCTGGCTTATGTCCTTTGCACAAGCATGACAAATAAAATCCTTGTCAGTTATACTTGAGCCCTGTACAAGTTGTGACTTTGGCCTCGGCATTTACACTGGGCTCATACCACCATCCCAAACTTATCAGACCTGACTGATGCCTCACCTCTCCTGCTGCTGTTGTTTATGACTTGCCATGCAGCAATGGAGAACTCAGTCAAATGGGCTGCCTCAACAGCTGTCTTGGAAAATCACTCTAAAACAAGCACATGGATATCTGGCCTCAAAACATTACAGCACTAGTGTGTCAGCCAGTGTCAGTACTGTACACTCAATCGGTATTCTATTTTCTTCCGGTGAAATCCACTTCTTGTTCAGCTCGGTCACTCTTGGTGCCGGTGTAGAGGACATTGAAGTCTCCTGAGCTTCCACATCAGTATCTCTTAGCAACAGTAAATTCTCCATGTTATGCCCACAAATTGCCTGGTTCCTAAGACATGTCCCTTGTGTGCTACCATAGGTCAGACCAGATTTTACTGGCAGTAGCTTCCAGTACTTCTGACAGTAAACATCCTAAATTGACTGAGCAGCTCAGACCAATAAGGCAAGGATATGTGGGAAGGCAGCTGGATTTTGGCAGTTTTTTTTTTTTTTTTTTTTTTTTTTTTTAGAAGAGCGTAAGAAAACAAATAGGCCAGCTGCAATTCAAGAGACACAACCCTCACTGTGCTCCCCTGGGCCTTCCTAAACCCACAAACATTGCCGGGTCTTCTTATACACAAATTATGCTGGCTGCCAACCACTAGGGGGCACCCAGAACAGCTGCAGGTACTCCTTTTGGCTCTCTGCCAGCATATATGATTTGGCAGGTCAGAAGAAGTGAATTTTCTGACTCATTAACATATCCACTTTCTCGTTTGTTCACATCCATTCACACATATCCTCTCCTATTTGTTCGCATTCATTTACACACACTCATTGCTTGTGCACTGGGGGACCCATCACCACGATACACCCTGGGGACCCCTAAAAATCTAGGGTCAGTATTGCATGAAAACATTTAAGTGAAAATCAAAATGCATTCAGAATTATCCCTCACAGAACTAAACAGACCAACTATGTTCAAATAAATCCTCATTTCTGATAACATGGTTATCTATACTCATGACATAGAAGCGATCCTGACTTCCAAGGCTGAATTGCCACTTAGGCCTAGAGATCATCTTATTATTGTCCGCCAATACAGAATTTTACATATTTGAAAAGCTAACATAATTATAACATATATAATCTTTAGACATCAACTACCAATATTATCCATAAACAACAACTGAACAGCAATGAACCCCACCTGCTATGTTTCCAGCTAACACTACACAGAGTCACCTATAAAGCAGGACTCCCATGGCAGACATGTCTTGGTGAGAAGGAGTTATTAAGCTACAGAGGAAGGTAACAGGAAGTAACAGACAAGAAAAGAACAAGGGGAGAGGAGAACAAATGGGGAGAGGAGGATGGCTCACTGCTGGTAAGGGACACTGGCTGAACTCAGAGTTGCTGCTGACGCGTATTTGATCGAGAGAGAAACTGCAGCAGCAGTGGGAACTCATCCAGGAATACACACACGCAAAAAAAAAAAAAAAAATCCCAGAGACTGCAGATTGATGCAGTACTGCAGAACTGTAGAGGAGATGCGCAGACAAACACACAGTGCCGGGTTGTATTGCATCAAGTACAAGGTCAGGCCTTAAACAATAAGCAAAGCAAAAAGAATTTTCATTCTTAAATGAGTACAGTTTTCAGGAGTCATTTATTGGGCCATGGCATACATGCTAAAGTTGTAGAAGACAGCAAATATAATTACAAGATTTCTATTCTATTAAGATATAGTAGGTTTTTTTTTTTAATAATGCAAAAGCTTTATTAAAGTGTGCACAGAAATCCAATGAGTAAAAAATTAATAACTCTTCATATTTGTAGATCATCCACCCATCTTCTAACCACTTGTCTTGGTCAGGGTCATGAGGATATTTGTTGTTCACATTTAAAATGATTGTTTTACTAGTAAGTAATATAATGCAGTATAACAAAATGGCAGTGATGTAATAAAAAGTATATGTCATGATAAATGGACTGTATACTTTTAATCATTTTAATAATTAATATAGTAATTTTAAATTATCCCAAAACATTCTTAAATGTGTATTGAAATAAACACATTCACAATATAAGCATAATGGTACGCATCAATTTTTTCAAGTGTGCCTTAATTTATGATTCAGTTTTTCCGGTTGTTTATTCATCATAAGCATCCGTCCGTCTGTCCACCCATCCTTCCACTGATCGCTGCTTGTTTAGTGCAGGGTCACAATGCTTAAAAGTATCCGTTCTGTTGAAATATTCAGAACTACCAATCTGTCTTCAAACCGCTTATCCCAGTCAGGGTAGCAAGAAGTATGTATCAATAAATTCAAAATAGGTATAACAACTGAAAAATACCTTCAATATTTATTGCTTTTAAACAGGAATATTTCATCTGCAGAAATGTCCCCTTGTCTAAGTAATATTTCTACGTAGTTTTTTATCGTGAATCTTTTCAGATACCAATTCATTCTTGAATTCCACCAAAACAAACTAGTACAAGTAGTACAACTAGTACAATTTGCATGTAATTGATATATAAGGTTTTGAGTAGTTACTATTGTCCTAAACTCTTCTTTCTATTGACTAAATGGTAGTCAAGCCTAACAATGTATCCTCATAACTATGGAGTTGACTGTCATGTGCCATTCATCATCTTCTTATTAAATCCATTAGGGCAATTCTATGTTGTGTTTAACCTTCTTAAGATGTTTTTCTTTCAGACTCTTGCTCAGGCCATCAACTACATTCAGCATATAGAGAATGGATCAACGGGCTGCTATGATCCTTTGTACTGACTGTCTGAGGAATTATGGAATCATTTTCAGTTTTCCCACTATTGGATTGCTTGGTTTTGATTGCTCCTTGACAAATTGTCATTAATTACAGTAAAGCACTTTGTTTTTAAATTCACTTTAAATTTTTTTTTTTAAATGACACTTTAACTGGTATTCATGAAATATTAGTAACTATGTATCTATTACAGTATAACTAATGCCATCAGAACTATACATGGGACCCTGACTAAGATATCTGTTGGCACAGAACTGGTGATCATTCACCAAGGAAAGCATATTCTAATCCACGGTGTTGTGCTTGCTGCTGCCAGCTCCCATGATTCACCATTATGCTGTTTAGGCAGAAAGTCATGTTCTGTGGATCAAGTAGTCTGCATTTTTTTTTTTTTTATTGTCCGCAGCATTGCTGTAGGAGTGACCTGAATCCAAGGTTTTGAACACATGTCTTTTTGCTGAGCGTGTCAGCCACCACATTCTTTTGATCATGGATGCTCTTGATGAACATACATGCGACCTGAACTGCCACCCACTTCTTACAGCACCAGTTTCATTAGATGCAAACTACGGTTCTTGTCCATCTTTACAGTTATCACACAATGACAAAGCACATTCTCACATGTCAAACACTGCCGCTATTTATATAACCAATAACAGTCTTGGTTTTCACCATGCTACGTCCATATCCACTTTCTCCACTGTTCAAAAAGTTTGAAACGGAGCTTCCTTGATACTAGATGCTCCTCGTGTCATATCACATATTTAGCCAGTATTTGCTGCCTCCAATGGAGAGCTATGATTTCTTCTCCCTCTCAAAATCACCTAACATCTCCTGCACATCCTCTAATGTCCATTGCTGCTGGGAGGTCTTAAATGTTACCATCTGAGGTGGATTTTTTGGTGGATTTTTCAGTTTTCAAGTACAATCTTCTACAACATGCATTGTGCTGTTTTCCCTAGAGTGGTAGAGTTGTGTATTTTTCTGTTAGTGGTACGATGGAATATACAGAGGCTCTACAGTTTGTTTTAGCATATTTTGACCATACTGGACTATTTTAATTTCTTCCTGTGCTCCAATAACCCACCTATGACATTGTCACTTTTATATCTAAAATTCATATGCATGCTTTTGTTATCTCCACTGATTCATTTCTCAAAGCAATTGCAATAAAGGTTTGCTGACTTCCTAATACAGGCTTGTAACAGCAACCCCACGTCAGATGAATCTGAGGATTTCCTACCACCACAAGTAATACCTGTAGATCTCACTGACCTTGACTACAAATAAAAGACAATATATTTACTAATGGAGTGACCTTCACTTTATTCAGTAGCTCATCCAAAATAGACCCATTTGACAGCTTAATGTCGTACGGACTTATGCAGAGTTGCTTTTGTAGGCATATATAGTACATGTACTATGTATAATCTTGCATTTGTGACTTGGTTGTAAGTGTGAAACTCAATATTTACGTTCCAAACTATCTATCTAAATAGTATATGCACAAAGCTAACAAATTGTGCACTACTCTCTACTGAAATTGAAGGATTAAGATTCTTTTTTAAATCTCAATTCTGCATTAAGTTGGTTTACATGTGATAAAAAAAAAGATAATATAGTGGGAAGAAATATGCTGTTGGTAGTACCGTACTTGGTAAGAACAGCATACCCTTTATAGGCAGGGTAGATGCGTGTCATAAAAATATAACAGTCACAAGTATCAAGTACTGGATCTGAAGCACCTTTAAAGGCTGACTTCATGATTTACTACGAGCAGGAAGCTGCACTGCAGAAATCCCCCCAATCCAGCAATCCTGCCTACGTATGCATTCACTTCCAAAAGTCCAAGAGAGGAATAATCAAGGCTGCAGAGAGAGTAGGGCACTGATCCAAAAAGGTAACGCTGAGCAAGTGCCAGAAGCTGAGTAACCGTGAACGAAACATGCAGTCAGGGAACTTTACTTCTTCCCAAATTGCTACAAATACAAGTCTACCAGAATGTAATGCTTCCCAAAGATAACTTATATTATTCAACTCGTTTTATTTTTTTTTATTATTTTTGCCATTGCCGATACATTTTCTGAAAATGTGTGCAATCAAAAAGGGAGGATTGTGAATTTTTGCAGCATCACTTCTAAGGAAAAAAAACGGATCCTTCTCTGGATTGCCAGAACGCCAGTTCTCTTTATCAAGGGACCTGCAGGCTGCATCCTGGTTTATCTGCTTCCTTAAATCATCTAAAGTTTCCTCATATGTGAACAGGAGAATTTCTTTTCCTGCTTGTGGCGGTGAAGTTGTGACATCCTTCAGGAGTGTTTCTACTCGTCCCGGGCTAATGCGGGAAGGACTGCAGCCTTTCTCTCTCTCTCTGTCCCTCTCTCTCTCTCTCTCTCTCTCTCTCTTACCCTTTCACTCTTTCTCTCTCTTGCTATTTTTATTCTCACTCTCTGTGTACCAGAAGAGAGGAGGTAAGCGTTCCTCTGCAGGACATCAGCTGATTGACTAAGTCATCCCTTCATTTTTTTTTTTTTTTTGGGTCTGTGTCCCACCCACTTACATACATACACCTCCATCAACCCTCACACCCCTTACCTGCACTGGTCTCCACCGGACTCCCATTTAAAGGAGTTTTCAGGAACTGCACGAAAGAGACAAACATGGAGTCCTGGATATGTGGAGTTCTTCACAGGTGCACGCACTTCAGGGACATAGTCCATTGCGGCCTTTTCCTCACCATGCTTTTAGGTAAGCTTGCAGATTGGCTATTATCTCTGACTAATCACTCCCTTTCTCTCTGCCCCTGTCTTTCTCATGCTCACCTGGCCAGCTGCCTGCTTTGAGCAGGCATGAATTTTGCTGCTTTCTGTCCCTTTAAAATGTACAAATTTATATGCCATTATATACGGCTCCATGAAAGTTACTTCAAGTGCACTGAAAATACTTCTTTACCCTGTTTGTCGAGGTTTTCAAAAATACCAGAAAGCATTCGCCATTAGCCAAGAGTTACTGTTCTGAATTTTATTTTAGTTCATTTGCTTGTTTCTTTTTTCCTTTCCCTCTGTGTTCATGTTTTTGTGGATAGCCGTTTTTCGTACAAGAAGGCTGTTTAACCATTTACTGTTCCCGATCTGTAATTTGTTATGTATCTTTTTTCAATAAACCTTGACAGCATGTTCAGTAAAGTAATCAGTTAACTTTGACATAAACTTCCAGCATTGTCACGCAGTGTCATGACTGCCCTTTTAAGGACATATGAAGTTAAATTGTATTGGCCTGTATTACAGACACGCTTTGACATTCCAGAGACTGGATCTCTGAGAACACTTGTCATAAAAGACTATAATGTCTTAGCCAGTAAGCTTCAATGCTTCTTTTAAATGAGTAAAGTTTAAAATTCCATCAAAATAGATATGCACTCTTGCTGTGGTTGCTTATTAGGAATGTGTTGTACCCTCTTCAAATGTTTATATAGCTTTAATAACTTAAATGTTGGCATGGAATTGGCTGAAGTTTGAAATAGAGAAATGCGGATATTACGTAAAAAAGACCAGCAAAGCGTCTGTGAAAGTTGTTGAAGAACATGAATTGATTATATGCTGCACAATATAACTATTTCTAGGGCACACATACATCCAATTGCCAGTTTACTTAACTGTACAAGGAAACTGACAGCATGGCAAGAAGATGCAAACTCCATACACACAGAGCTGGGATTCAAACCCTTAACCCCAGAGATGAATGGCAACAGAGGCACCCACTTAGCCACTCAGAGATATTTTGAAATGGCAATAAACTAATAAACATTTTAGGAAATGAGTTCACCAATGATTCGCCAATACTTGCCTTCAGGAAACAGTGACAAAGCAGTAACCTTTCAGCTTTCAGTGTGTATTTGTTTTAACATTCATCCATTCATTAATTTTCTGTAACCGCTTATCTACTTAGAACAGAGAGTGAGGCTGTCGATACCCTGGATGGAGCACCTCAGCCATCATGATTATTATATGTATTAGACATTGCTCCTAGTTAGGATGTATCAAACCGAAGACTGCGACTGAAAACAATGCCGATGATATTTATTTCATCATATATTTATTTTTTAAGTTTTGCCAAGTATTTCCTTTAACTTTTTGCATTTTTGTTTCGCGGTGGTATATTGGCTCAGTGCATGGCTTTGTTGTTGTATATCTCTGGCATAGTGGGTTTGAATCTCACCTCTGATCTGTGTGTGTTCGTATGTTATCCCGGTGTTGCACCAGTTTTGTTCCACTGTCCATACAGCGGTGTGGCAGCTGTCAATTATGTTCAGAGGAGGGGCTCAGGGAGAGGAACAGTGAAATGGGAAGGTGGTGGGGGGGTATTCAAACAGGAAAATACAGATGGTAACTGCCTTCTTTCTACTAAATGAATACAATAAAAACGCTGTACTTTCTTAATCTACACAGTAATTTTGCCTGTGATGTTTTATTGTTTGTGCGTTTGTCCAGAAAGGTTATCAGAAAATATGTTCTACTTTTTTTGGCTAAAAACAAATCAGACACCCACAAACTCATTTTTGCTTAATTTTCCAATACCTTTGCACCATTTCATTAATATGAGTTTACAGCACTGATCAAGCTTCAAAACAACTGTACTGTGCAGTTTTCATGATGGCTGCTAAACAACCTCATGAACTCATCCATATTTAGTGCCTTGCATCTTTTGGAATCCACACACACCGCAAGCTCATAGCATCTTTCGTAGCTGACGGTCGTCCGGAAGTGAATAACATTTTTTAGTTATTCATTTCATTGTCAAGAAGGTACATTTGCAAGCAGCTGTGCTTACAAGCAGAGCATTGACGGTTTTGTCCAATTTGAAAAGTTCATGGACGACAACTAAATGGCTGCAGGAATACAGTGGACTCCAGCAAACTTGAGGGACTCTCCTTATCACCTCATCCTATTTAAAAGCCATTTGACTTGATAAAACCTTTTGTGTAAGATCATCCAGTTTTGTGATGTGAATGCTTCCAGACAAAAACAGTTCAGCCTCCTTGTCCTGCTCTTAGTACTCAGCACTTGAATTCCTTTCATGGTTTCACAATTTCGTTTGGAAAAGTGCCTCTGTAGTTCAACACAGTGACTAGGATAGGACACAAAAACTATTTGTGTTTTGGGCATTTTTTGGAAGAACTGAGAATGGTTATAGTGATAGCAGGCATCTAATCAAGCATGAAGAAAATTCCTTTATTTGACTCTTTTTAATGATCTCTGTGTGTATGTATGTGCGGTCTGTCAAAACACGAAAGCAAATAATATTCAGTCAAATTAGCAATCTTATGATAAAAAAATAACTAAAATTTTCCTTAAACTGCCACGAGGTGGCGCATGAGGACCACATAATGAACAAATTTAGTGAGGAGTAATACTGAAAAAGAACCAGCGCATTGAAATTAGCTATTGTGATTCTTCTGATTGTTGTTGTTGTTGTTGTTGTTGTTTTGTGAGGGGCGGTAGTCGTTTTAATAATTGACCTTTTGGGTGACTGACGTTTAGATAATCTGTGTTCTGCTGTAATGCCTAGATAAATTTTTCTAGATAAATTTTTCACAATATTTCCCGGGGCATGCAATCATTCTCCAAGTTGGCAGAGTACATTCTGATTATATTAGCATATTCCCACAGATGCAAAATTGTGGGAGGGAGAAAACTTAGTCCACTCTTTCATGGCCAGGGTGGAATCTGCATTCTTCAACTATCAGGCAGAGTTTCCTGTCCATTAGCCTGGTATAGGCTTTCCTCAGGGAGTCTAAGAAGTCGAATCCCCATATTACTGAACACAGCAAGAGCAGGTTCACACCTTCTCGTGCGACGTGGAACAATTTTCCAAAATGTCATTTCGGTCACCCCATTGTCTCCCTCTATAGCCACTCCAACCTAATCCCATACACAAGTTTTTGACTGCCTTCATGAACCCCTCTGGCTTGTTAGTACCTTTTAACTATCTCAGGAGACCCCCATGCCAATCTTTCCCTGAAAGCCTCCTTCTTCAGTTTGACAGTTTCTCTCTCCAGTGGTGTTGACCAGTGATTCCCGGGTCTTTCATCTTTAGGAATTCCAGAGAATGAGATACTGTTTCTAGTGCACACACAGTGCATAGAGATAGTAACAACTCGGTCTAGCTAATATCTTCATTTCTTCAGCACTAGCTTTGGCTTTTGCTCCACCAGAGAGGTACCGTTTCATGTTTCCAAAGCCAATGACCATTCAGAACGTCTAATCAGAGTGGGTCCTTATCACTCATACCAGCCTCCCAAATGGGACTGCACCTCCCAAATGGTACTGCACCTCCCAAATGGTACTGCTCCTTGTGAACCCACAAGATGGCTCCATATAGCCATTTCAGGATGGTCCTCATCAGGTGTTCTCCAGCAACAACAGCTCCCAGGCCTGACTGGAGGGCTAGGTTCCAGTTACAGTATTCTGGGCCAATGACACTGATTCTTTTCTGTAGCATTCACTTGGGGTCTTTGTTGGGTGGTAGCTTGTCTGGCCCCCTCTTGCAGACCTCTTGCCCAGTAAAGCCCTACCAGGTGCTCAGGCTCCAGATGAGATTATTGTGAATCACTGAAGCACACAAATCCTTCTGCCACTAAGGTCATGATCCTCAGATGGTTTAGTGTGATTCTGTGTATCTATCCTCCATGTATCTGTTTGTTTTGCTTATGGTGTTCCATAAGTGATTGTATTTTTGTAGATAGTGTTGTTTTGACTTTTGTTCACGTTTGCATCTATATAGAAAGATTCATTGAGCACAGGCTGTCCTTGCATTTCACTGTTAAACATCTCATTTCTCATTTGTATATTGTCATACTGTATTTACACTGTAGCTGCTCATGACATAGTGTGATTCTGAATTCATTATCACATCAATAGAACCTTTACTGCACAATCTTAGCCTTCTGGCACAGGGCATTGTACAGCTGAAGGAAATCCACAGGCAATTTGATACAAAGGTATCAGGAATGAATACACCTTAATTACAATTTGTATGCACATATTCTATGGCGGTGGTTCCCGACCTTTACTAGCATGTGACCCTCCCGGACATATACAACATCCTGCCACCGATATGTGGCAGCAAGAAAAATTTGGGGGGGGGATTAGTGGCATTGAGAAAAAAAATTGTGGTTGCTGAGAATTGTAAGACTTTAGAGGTGAATGGTGTGCATGGCTTCTCCCCTGCAATACCTCTGTGTCCCCTAGGGTGTTGTGTCTGACACAGGCTGAAAACCACTGTTCTATGGCATTCACACATTGCTCCACATTTAGCAAGCGCCCCAGTATGTGGCATGAAACACTGCTACACCAGCCTGCAATGCACTGGCAGTTCTATACCATTTCAAAAATGGGGGCCAGTATGGAGCCAAGCTGGGGCGAGTTAATCTGCTGGAAGGGCACATGTAAAGAGAAAACAAATTTCTATTAGCACCAATTAAATTGCAAGTTAATAGTATAACGAACTCTTAGAGGCCAGTAGGGGACCAGATACACTGGTCTTCTTGACCTCCCCCTAGAACTGCCACTCCTGCAGTGTAAACACAATGCATGAAGCAAACTCCTGGTATTTGCAATAATCATATTTATAGTGCAACACCAAAACGTAGGACTCAGACCACTCATTGCCTTTCCAGTGTCTTTTTTTTTTTTTGCTGAAAAAAGTTGAACACTGTAAGGTTACTGTCTTTCAGGTTAATTGAGAGGCACTCCATTCATTTTTTCCCATTCTCCCTCACAAACAATCCCTGTCTCTTTGTTGCCTGTAAAGTCCTTCTTAGACATGTTTCCTTCTCTTAATCTACACTGATTGAAAAAGAATTCAACTACAAATCATTGATTTCACCTTTTTTAATCTACTTAGTAAAATAAAGGGAAGCTAAAAAATTATGGTTTACAGTTTAAAGTAATACTCAGTGCTGTGAAGCCATAGTGTGACCAGTGTAAATCACTGGTAAAAAGACAACGCAGGTTTGGCAGCCCTTTTCCCGGTGTCTTTCATAAGCTTCAAAGCCTTTTGGAATTTTTATGGTTTTATACAAAGTTTCTCCTTGAATTCTGCACACGGACTTTTGATAAGAAATAAAAGGATTTATCCTAAATTTGCAAATAACTATTTCTAACTAATTCGGACTATTGTAATACAACTGTGCTGTTTTAATACAATTCACTAATTAAAACCATAAATTCGTTCAGCTCCGAATTACTACATCCAACTGCAGGATATACATTTTTATGTAAAATAGGCTATTCTATGAATAGTATCATGTAACAATGAGGATTTGCACATCACTCCTGCACATCCTGGCCTGAGGATGCCACTCTGCAGCTGCAGGACTGCTTCGACAGGACTAACTGGGACATCTTCGAACACCCTGAC
>JAACJT020000237.1:1864-20955 GCA_009936485.2 Gymnarchus niloticus | reverse complement strand
ATATCTAACTCTAGTATGATCAGAGGATTCATTGTTGACATTAACAAACTGGTAGCGGTCAGTGAGATAAGACCGAAACCAGGACAGAGCCTGCCCTGTAATACCAACTAGAGATTCTAGTCTGCCTAGGAGAATGTCATGGTAAATAGTATCGAATGCTGCACTGAGATCTAAAAGCACCAGCAATGAAAAAGATGAGCCTTCCCAAAATCCACCTGGCCGGAGCAGGTGTGTGTTCATGTGGCAGTCTTAAAGAAAGTGATGATTTTACAGAACTAAAATAAAGGCCACAGTTGTGATTTTAAAAGGCGGATTATGTCTTTTGTGTCGGAATTTACAATTTTTTCAACAACTACGTAGAGATTCTGGAGAGGTAATAATAAAGGGCAAATGTGAAAGGGAAGAGACAGCATATGAAGAAGAAATTGAGATCTTGACACACCGCACTCATATCTCAACTGGAATCTCGTTCTGGGTTTAAAGAGTGGGCCAGTTATCTCCTGCATCTCCTCCTTTATGTTTTGCCATAACTTAAACATGACTGCAAGATTTTAGAGGTGAATTGTGGGGGCAAATGCTTTATTAATACACATCTTTTCTCATTATTTTCTCATTATATTTTCTCATTTCTCAAGTCTAATGATATTAAAGGGAATCATAAACCACCGGGACAACATAACAATTTACAAATGACACCATTTGAGAGTTGGGTTTGTGCTGAAGTTCAGTGTTTGAGTTTGATTAGCGTTCGGGTTGGGGTTAATGTTAGTTTTTAGGATTCACGTCAATAGTAGAGCTGGATTTAGGCTGAAGTTCTCGCTCAAAGCCCCAGCAGTGATTTTGAAGGAATTTGTGGTAATCACAATGTACATTAATGAAAAAATAAAAGGGCCAGAAGACACAGAGTTGAGGAACCAGAAAAGACCTCCAGGGGTTCCTGAGCACCGCTGATATTTCTTCTTTGAGAAACATCAGTAATTTTGAAGACATTTTCTAGGTCCATCACAGAGCCGCTAAGTTCTGGTTTGCCATGTGCTATTTAGCCTGTAGATCCTTAGCTGGTGATCATAATGTTGGAAATAAGGTGGCAGTCATGATGGCCTTGTTTCGTTACTTAGCTGTTCTTTCTTTTTACTCTCCTCTTCACTGTTGTCTGTCAGTCAGTTGAATACGGCGTCATTGGCATACTGAAGACCGTCACCGTTTCTTCCCCCAGTCTTCAGTTGTGTTGTTTTCTTCCAGTCTTGAGTCTTTCATCACTTGTTCTGCATAAAGCCTGAGTTTACATGGCGATTCAAATCTTACTCCATCAACAATGTGGATTCAGTCACTTTCTCCAAGTTCAGCGCTAACTGGATTCCTGGCCATTGTGGAAATCCTTCATGTCCGTCATACTGAGAATGTTCCACAGTCTGACAATCAACATTATCGATGACTTTCTTGTAATCTAATGTTACAAAAATGATATTCCTTATGTTTTGTTTGGGTAAGAGTGAGTGGTTAACATAGGGTTTGAGTTTAGGGTTAGTTTATTAGGCTAAGGTTAATGTCTCCCACACAAGACTCACACTGGATGAGTTAAATCCTCCAGGGGCTCTGGTCATGAAGAGATGTGCAGAACTGAAGGGAGGAATTATAGATCCTCAGCTTTCAGTGTACATTGAACCTTTGAGATGTCAGTTTTAGCTAAACTTCAGCCTGGGAGTCACAGTCACTCAGTCTGTTAGAGCGAACCTGGGGGCCTTTGCAAAAGCAAAAAAGGACAAGGTTGCCTGGCAACTGAAAAACGGGCACCCCAACCCTCCATTTGCAATTCAGGTTTCCCTGGGAATATACGTATCTATGCAGTTTATTTATGTATTAGTTTTTTAATTTTCCAGAATAATCATTGCAGATTACCAGGTCCAGAAAAGGCAGTCACCTCAGCGAAGGATTGATTCTCCATGTTTCTGTCTTCATAAACAACAGGCTGTCTGACGAGCAACTATGACAGAAAAGAAAGCCACTCAAATTAGCCTGGCTTACACCCAAATTTAAAAAAATCTCAGAGCTGTATCAAAATACAAATTTATCAGTATCAGAGTCAATTTACCAACATAAAAGGCAAGTCTGTTGAATGACAGAACTAACAGACATTTACGTTTGGGTCATAACATCAGTATAAAAGCTGAACAAGTAACCTTTCACCCAAAAATAAAGACCAGAAGAGCTGTTCCTTTGAGACCCAAAGGGCCGTGGGCCAACGTGCTTGCAATGTGCACAGAGAGCAGCCTCGGGGCAGTCCCATATCAGGTGAACGGGCTCCTCCCAGCTGTGCTGACCACCTGCGTGTTTCTAGAGAGGCCGCTCTGCCAACACGCTGGGCCTAATTAGGCCTCCTCCTCTAAACTCAGAGTAAACAGTCCTCTCACTGAGTGATGGCCCCCAAACAGTTGGGGTCACGTGTGCCAAAGGGGGGGCGGGTCTGATTAAACGATGGAGTCCAGATGCTGGGTTCCGTGGCTCCGCCTCCGTGTGGATAAACCCCGCAAGCTCTCTCCTCTAAGGGGCCACTTTCGCTAACTGAACAGATGCTGCCCATGCAGGACAGCCTTATCTCCTCTCACTCTCAGTCAGCCCTGCTCCCGGACATCTTACCTCTGCCAGGGTAGTCCATGGATCAGATATGCGTCTGTCACAGGGCACACGCACAGGTAATCACGCCTAAGGCAGTTTAGGGACACAGGTTCCCTGCATGTATGGGAACTAAAGGCTCTCACGAGGACACGGAGAACTCTGCGTCCACCTGGAACAGAAAGACTGCCCCAAGACAGCGTGCTGTCATCATTGTTAAGTTTACTTTATTACGTTTTAGTGTGTTTGTTTAGCAGTTGAGCAGTTATCAACATTTGTCACATACCTGAATTTGCATCTGGAAAGTCTAAGCCCAGCCCACCAGTGTGGATGTTCTATACAGAGGAGGATGCTCCACACAGCTTTTGGCTTAAATCCCCCCACCAGAGCTCCTACACGGAGGTCCTGGTGATGAGACCTCAGCCCCAAGTAGCCCAGGCTGCGGTTTTAGCATCTCTTCCTACCGCTAATTGCAGAACGTGAAAAGCCTGCAGGCTTCAGATCTTAGGATAAAGTGAGCTTTTAATAACCCTTAATGGTAATTGAAAGAGGAATAAAAATTCCCCTGGGGCAGAGGAGATTGATTTCTTAGAAATTTATTTTAAGATGGAGAAGAAAGATTTTGTCATTTCAGGCTCAGGATGAATGTGAATGTTCATTATGCTGTAGCTGAAAATGAATAAAAGCCAGCATGGTGATGAATTCCTGAATTGCTACAAACCATTTAATAAGGATAAAAAATATACCAGTCAGTGTACAAAATAAAGGTAAATAAATTAGAGCACATAGTGCTTTAACTGATAAACACGTTTTAAGCCCAGCTGTGGCTTGGCTCCCTTTGTTTTTTAATTTCCAGCGGGGGGATTGCAGATTAAGTCCTGCTCCCGATAGCCGCCATAAATGGCCTATTGCCAAACTAAATGAAATTACATTTCATCTCACAGTAGGTGTCTTAAAATCATGGCCAGTGGTTATAATAACATTTCAAAATTCAAATAATGCAACATATAACACAAAATGTGATGCCTTCAGAGGCTCGGTGACAACGACAGCGTCCGCAGCATTCTGACCCTCCATGACAGTTTACGACACCAGTGATTTACTCGACATTAAAGAATTATTGTAAAGCTCAGGCATTATTAAGATTCTTTAGATCTTTCCAAATAATTAAGCAGCAGGACATCTCCACGTGATGCCTGCCGGTCTCGCAACGAATCACCTTAGTCTTGAGGATCGTTCTCCCAAGGGTTTCAGAGCCACAGCCAAAGGCCATGCGACATTCACAACTCGGCATTTGCTTCTATGTAACCACGGTCCTCGTGGGGCAACGTTGACATTAGTATGAAGGACAGGTGAAATGTAACATCCTCCTCCCCTCTCAGTACGGTGAGTCATACGGCTCAGGGGCAGCTGAGGGCTGTGGGGGGCCCCCTCCCGTAAGACAGTGGCCTACTGAGATACACACAGTCCTCTCATAATGACGTTCCTCCCATTGCTAAACTACTAAATTACTGGCCATTTTATAACTGCATTCCCTTTTCACTTAGTAGATGGCCTCTTTCAGGGTTAAATCCATCATTTAAAATGAAATAATCTTACACTCTTAAGCTGCAGGATATTTAACTGCAACAGTTTATGTGCTCCCCCGTCAATGGTACGAGAAGCGTGGATGTGAGTCCCATGGTTGTTCTGGTCCAAAAGCTGTGTCACTCATTAACAGATGTGGTTCTAAAATTAGACGCTCCGAAGAATGAGTGAATCGCGAATGCTTCGGCCCATAATCCCATAATCCAGAGTATCCAGGGTTACCAAAATGACACAATCATGGACAATGTCAAAGAAATAAGAGAGACAAGCTATGGCTAAAGAAAGAAACTACCAAACTCTACAGTACATTGAAGAAATAACTCCGTATTAAAGAAACTACGTGAAGATATGAAATACTGACGTAACAGAGTGCAGCAGTAATAATTGACAATTAAGGATACACATTGTTGGTCATTACTGTACATTAAATGCTCTACTTTAATAATTTTATACCATCCATCTGCCATGCTTGCCCTAGCCATGGTCACGGGGTGGCCTGGAGGGTCTCTGATGTTGGACAGGGCACCTGGCAGGGGTACACCTTAGATGGAATACTAGTCCATTTCAGGAAAGTAACAATGGCATGGTATAACAAAGGTATAATTCAAATAAGTCTGAAAGGCCATTTATACCCAGCAGTAGGTGGCATAGTCACTAAAGGCCTGGAGAGACACTGGACTGGATATAAGACTAGCTAATCATGCTCCAGGGTAATGCATGCTCAAAGATGTGGGCTAATCCTTTCAAAAGAGCAAGTACGGTGGCTGCAACTGGACAGAATGTCCCAGATACATGGAATATGAGAAAAACAGATGAAGGCACAGGTTGGTATGGGCCGCTGATGTCCCTGTCTCTCAGGACGTGGCTGGCTGGGTGTGGCTTCTTCAGATGAGCTGTAATCACTCATCACTCTTCTGGGCTTGTGAAGGAGGTAGCAGGGTGACCAATTAGTTTAATGAAGGTTATCGCTTTGCCCTTTCGCTGGCATGAGTGTTCCAGTACCAGACACCATCCTCACAGCCAAAAACCCAACGAAAAAATATATAACCAAGCATATCACAAAGTCTCATGACTTCATCAGAATGTAAGCCATGCACAGCCTTATATCTGTTTTAATCTGTAGCACCACCTAGTTACTTCTCACAGTAAAGGCTAATGTGCTGGAGTTTAGAAAAAAAAGACAAGAGTCTGTCTTCAGCTGTTTTGGAGGTGAATTTGGAGGGATGTTCTTCAAGTACCTTAAAGGGACTTTTTGGGTACGTGGTAATGCCCTTAGGTGTATTGCAGCTCCCCAGTTATCACCCCACTTAGCTTGCTGAGTGAACCCAGACAATGATTTTTCTGAAAAATCATAACGCTTTCATGATGGCATCGTGAACGTATGAGAAGCTGCAAGACTGTTTGTTTCTTTTGCGTCTCACTCTAGGGTTACATGCTGGCTTTGTTTTTTTTTTTTTTTCCAGTTAAGCACTTACTGAATGATGTTGATTAGAACTGTTAATGAAAGTGCATTTCATGACAACCGATCTGCCCTGAAGTTAGTCCCCAGAAAGGAGAAAATGTCTATACTTACTAAAGGGTAATATGTTTTTAAACTGTTTTGTATTCATGTTGAGTTTCATCGTTTGAGATTGGCACGGGAGTCATTTGTTAATTGGAATACCAGTACAGGTTAGGTGAGAATCTTACTGAAAGGTAGGACAGTGAAATACGTTTGAGTGATTCAGCTTCCAGTAGAACCAGCTTTCCTCCTGTGTTGAGTTTTCACGTCAGTGATTGACTAGGCTGGCAAACAGCACCGGTATTTAATAATAAAATCACTCATACCAGAGGTCCATTTCTTCATTGTACAGACATGCAAAGTCTGCATAAGCAAAAAAATGACACGGTGTGATGTCATATCTTCAGGTGACAGGCAAACCGGCATGAAAAATAAGCAATCAGACGATGACTGTAATTAATCTTTGCTGGAGCTGGATCTGTAATGAAACTCCAGGAGGAAAATGCTAAGACTTGCTTTGATGAAATTAAATGGGGATTTGATTTAAACTTTGATTTTTACAATGAATGAAATCTCTTCTGGAGTTTGGGTAAACAAGCGTAAGCAATTAAGAGCATGAAAATCTTCAAACGAGCCACAAGATTGTGAGGTCACTATATGCAAATTCCCTGTAGTGTGTGTGCCCTGTGATGGATGAGCAGCCTATCCAGGGTGTTTCCCAGCAAAGAACAGGCTCCATGCATCTCTGACCTGGGTAAGCAGTTGGAGGACAGACGAATGGATGGATGTTTGGAAAATTAGTTATAGGTTATGTGTTTTGACAAGGAAATTGCTTATAAGAATAAATATCTTATCTTGCTGCAATACCATCATTTTGTCTATGCTAAGTGATGATTTTCCATGCAAGAGCACGCCTCACCGATTACGCTGAACTGATTAACTGATAAATCATGACCTCTTTACAAGTCCTCTTCACTCTGCCAAGCTGCTCATTCCTAAGTTTATCTGGGTAAAAATATTATGACACAGAGCTGTCACATGACCTGCACCACCATGCTGGACTCACGGGCCTGACGTGATTAAAGCGGCCAGTTCTTTAGCATGAGCTTGTCATCACGTCATTCTCAGACAAAGCCAGTGACATCATGGCTGAGTAACGTGACTTGTTTCGAGGCGGCAGCGGCCACGTGGCTGGTGATCCAAGTGACCAACGTGTGAGTGAAGTCGCCGATCATCGATTTCCTCCTCCCCACCACGGACCCAACGTCCCGCTGTCGACTTTATACTGTTTCAGCTTGTGGTGCTGCCATTAATTGGAACAGCAGTTTTAAACAAGGGTCAAGACCCCAGTAATATCGCACAGTAAATGGTTTCCATGGAAATCAGCTGTGAAATGTGCCCCCCCAACCCATTATACTTGCTTTAGTGTTTAACTTTTTTCATTTTAAAATGCAACATGCATCACTGACCCACGTTATTAATCAAGCCGTTAGGAATAGAAACCAAACGCACGGAAGCACCACAGAACGGCCATTGGTTCCACCTTGCGGTGAGGAAGGAGAGAGAGGCACTGAAGCAGAACGGCCGGAAATGCTGGCTCGATTCGGTACCCTTCTCGCCACAAAGCCGGGATCTGGGTGTCGGCCTGGAGGCAGTTTCAGGGGAGAGGTGGAGCCGCAGAGAGACAGCTGGCTTTCTGGGAACGCGCCAGTCCAGGTCTGGGCGATGTATTCATTTTACAAACACTGCGGCTTTTAAAAATCACAACAGGGATCGGGAAAACAAAAAAAAAAGCTGATGGTGAAATGACCCAATGTCAGAAGGAAAGTTATGTCCACAGATTTGTCTCGCTGAGAAAATGTACTTTTATAGCTGCATTATTTCAAATCGGGAAAAACAATTACCAACGCATTCCCTGTGTATTCAATCAGTGTGCAGACTTGAAGACTGCCTGGCTGTCAGTAAATGACATATTAAATCTTCAGGGGGCCCTTCAGTGGAAACTTTGGCCCCCTGCAGAGCTTTCGGCATGGACCACCTGACCTCAGTGAGTTCTGTGGAGGTCACATAAGTCACCAGAGGCCATGAGGAGCCGAGGCTACCATAACAGCCGAGGGATGACCAACCTGCTATATATAACATTGGGATTGAAATCAGATTTGGGTAAATGGGTGTCCACATACTTTTGACCCCATAGCGGACTTATTTATTCTGAACATCAGTTTGGTAAGCACTAACGAGAGAATGTTTATTTTGATTCATCTTCCTTAACCTGAGCCTCAGTCTTTGCTAATCCTGCAGATTAAATAATGATTTTGGAAGGCACCATATGATTTATTTTTCTAAATAACAGCAGGCCTTCTTAATGCAGCTGAGCGACGATGTCAAAAATGCGCTGGGCTCCGGATCCTGCCTTTTTAGAGAACTAATCCGCTTACCTGGTAATTCGTGCTGGTGTGCTGATGTGGTTTCCATCGCAAGAACCCAGGTCTTTAACTGTTATACAACCTGCTTGCTATATAACTAAAGTTTCCAGAAATTTCTTAGCCCTAGGCTGTCTGTGACATATAAACCACCCCCACCAATCTTGCACCCTCATCATTAATCACGCTGACTCCCCGGTCCCCTTTTAGTGTAAAGACGCTTGATTCTACCCACAGTGTTGATTAAAGATGTTTTTATCCACCGAACGACCGTGTGGACGTATTTCCTGGTGCTGCCACTCAGTGCTCCGTGTGCTGAAGCTGTGTACACAGACACCTGCCTGGTGTGTTAACGTTCACAAATGGACCGGAACGTCTTGGAAGCTGAGGGTGTCGGCCATGCAGCAGTGCGCAGACAGTGCGCGGTGTGAAACAGAAGACTGGGCCGTACGTGTTATCACCGCAGGAGTGCAGATGCATGCCTGATATTGTTCTCACCTTAGTGGATTCAGATCTTCTCCCACTGCTGTCAGTAAATACTTTAAGCTCTTCTGGGAAGAAAAGAAGAGAGTCTGTAACAAACTGTGGGGAACGGATGAATTAAATCTATCAGGTTTTCATCAAACACTCTTTAGATAATTCGCTGATTTGAAGAACTTATGGAAAAAACACGAGTCCTTCCCCAGATAGTCACAATCACTCCGACCCCTCATCCCCCCTTAGAGCTGCCCCTCCCACCTCACAGGGTGGCACTGTATGAACTTTAAACTGGCTGGGAGATGGAAGACAGCCTCATTACCCTGCCAGTGGTGCTGGGGCTGTTACACGTGTCGTAAGACTGGATGGTAAGCCTCTTGTTTAGTTGAAGCCTCTTAAATTTCTGCTACCCTCAATGGGTGACTAAGCTCATGAGGCATTGTTTATGGGCTGAAACACGGAACAAATGAGATTACAGTCCTGTTCTCACATGGCGCTAATTAATACAACACAGCACTAGAACATCATCTCTCATTACAATACTTGTAAGTATTGACTCTGAAATCCAGAACGTTTTCATCTTAATTTATAGAGCATAAGTGGACCTTCAGCAATGCACTGATTCTCTGTGTGTGAATGGAGCCAAGCCTAGCAAACAGAAGGCATGCAGCTTTTACGGTTTAATGCAAACTGCATGCACGTCTCATCAGTGCTGGGGAAGCTGCGGTCACCGCAGCTCTGAGTGGAAACAAGCCTCTCCAAGGTGTGAAACTGAACACAGCTTTGCTCTTAATCAAGAGATTCTGACAGGATTATAAGTCAATAGCGGCAGCTGGAATGACCGGCCTCGCCGCCGTCTAGCCCGGACTATCCAATTTCATGCTATTGACTCCTGCCTATGTTCACCCAGATGGACCAAAGTGCAGCCACGTCTGTATTCTCGGTTTCTCTCCTGCGCAGCCGCTCGGCCGAACATGACTTTCCTGAGTGGAAGCAGCATCTGGGCAAAGGGATCTGGGATGGTTGAAGCAAGGAGCTCTGGAACGGCACGTTCCGCCCTAAGAGGAGCGCCACTGAAGAGGCTTCTCGCTCCAAGGTGGCACGTTCAGCCATTCTGGGGTCCATTCTTGACGGGATATTTGGTGCATAACCTTTGACCTGCACTCTGCTCAAGGTCATCTTGATTTCGGTGCTCGTGTTAGTTCTCTCGCACATCCCATTGGAACATGATCCAGAGAACAAAGACTCGTACTTAGTGACTAGAAGACTGTAGAGTAAAGGAGACTATAGGAGATGCGGCTCCTGGACTGAAACTGGACTGAAAGTTTATATGTTCAAAGCCTAGCAGTGGGGTGGGGAGGTTAGCTAGCTGATCTGTTTTAGCTAATAACCTCCCACAATAACAGGTAAAACTACAAGTTACGTAAGCTTAGCGAAATGTATTTGCTGAACTGATGAGGAGTAAAATTGCTGTTGTTTTGTCACGGAATGACATCGCAGAGTGCATTTTGTCTGGGGCTCTGCCGCCCTGCGTGTCTCAGGAGATGAGGCTTGAACTGGTGGTTAGGACAGCTACAGCTTTGTTGTGGCTGACAGTTCTGATCATTCTCCCCTACTGGCATTTGGGATATTGGGAACAATGCTGGGGGGGCTCATGGGGGGGGGTTAACCTGTCGTCTCTGCTTTTCTGTCAAGCAAATCACATACTGCTGCAATATCAAGTCCTACAGGAACAAACCAAATGTGACACTTCTGAGTGCTTAGCTGATGGCCACCAAGACCCTGGTATAATGAATGGGTTAATGACATCTGCCCAGTGGCTGTCTGTGAAATTTCCACCAGTAACAGGCACCAAAATTCTTACTGAGCATCATCTACAGGTACACCACAGACATACAGCAGGCAGACGCACAGAGACACAATGCTTGGATGGAATACTCAGTGCCTGTCCCCACTTCTGCTTTATTTCTCTGTGTGTTTTGTATGATAGCTAATCTTCTCACTTGGTCTCTGCTTAGCTGCACCCCAGAACTGCTTGTGGGGCCTGAAGTCGCGGCTGAATCACCGACGTCGAACCGGCGGAGGATACGGCAGCTCGCTCGTGTCTGAATTACCGACGTCGAACCGGCGGAGGATACGGCAGCTCGCTCGCGTCTGAATCACCGACGTCAGAAAGGGTTCTGCAGTAGTGAGTTTCTTTACCGTATTTTGTTGTTTTACAACATGTGGATTTTCAGCATTTCGCATTTTCAGGTTCAACACGGCATTTTAAAATGAAATAACTCAATAAATAAGAAAGCCTTCATGTAATATTCGGCTGACCTCAAAGTGTCATTTCTTCAAGAATCCTGTGTCAGAAGCCATTTCAAAGCAGAGACCACAGGTGAGCTTTCGCTGTTGGACAGAGTCATCTCAGATCAGCCGGGTGACAACATTCAGGCACATTAATTAAGAATGGCTCACGAGTCAGAGTGATACAGCACAGGCATATCTCACATAGACCTGGATGTTTACTGACATATGTACCCGTGTCACCCACATCACACCAACACATGCTCAAATCTCAGGCGTCACGTTGATGGACACTCAAATCACACTCAAGCCACACGGACACACACCCGAGACTCTTTTTGACTCCCTGCAGGCTCGTTCTGTGAATTCGTCTCCGATTCAACACAGGTTTGCCCATTAAAAAGGTGATCCTACTGTCTAACTCGGACTCACAATCACATTTGGGTCACCGTGACGCTGTGACTCAGGGCGGGAGTCAGCATCCGCACCTTAGAGAGCAGAAGGTGAGTTTTCTGCCTCCGTAACAGTCTGATGGTTGTCTTTTTTGTTTTTGGGTACCCACCTGAACGATAAGTCTCACCATCCCTGCTGTGTCCAGCAGAGGGGCCTGTTCCTTCTCTGATAATGGACACACACCAAGAACACTGCATAACATCACAGTCGATGATGTTCCACAGGAAGGCTGTGAGTCGGTCCTAAACAGGACATCATCAAATTCTCCAAGAATCACTTCCAGAAACCTCTTTTAGCCCATCACTAATCTTCCCTGTCTTCAACCACATCTTGAATATTCTACTAATTCATCATGTGATTTACAGCACCAGCCATGCTTCCAGTGAGTTAATGAGGCTGACATTCTATTGGAAATGTAAATTTAAAAATTCAAATATAGAAAGGAGACATATATAAATATGTACACATAATCTAACACAATGCAGTTGTATTTGACCTGTACACAACACAACAAATTCTATACTATAACATCCTGTAAATGGCGCTGAGAAAATGGTACATTTGCAGGTTTGTTTAATAGTAGAGATCAGAAAAGAAACAGGAAGTCAGCAGGGTGGAGTCAGACATTGAATGGCTGTGGAAAAGTTCACCCTACGCTACACGCAGTGTGAAGTTTGGCATTACCCATAATCCCCTGTCAGTTCAGGGTTACAATGCTGGAATGACAGGAGGGTTAAGTGGGATCCTGTGCCCCTTTGAAGAGGAAACCCTGGATTGGGGATTAAGAACCGATTACGGCGCTCAGTGTCGCCATGTCCTTCAGGTGGCTTAAAGGGCCGGGTTTGAGCATGACAGTCTTCTCAGACAACATGAACAGATCAGATGGGTGGGGAAGGGAGGAGATGTCATACATCCACATTTGGGTGAAGGACAGCCTCTTGGTGTGTTTAATGTAAGACAGCTGTTTAACCGCTGAGAGATTCACTCCTTTATGATGTGTGGTCTTCCCCTCAGATACAGCCCGCTTGGCGTATTTAACGTAGCACAGAATTTTAACCTCTGAGAGATTCGTCGGCAGCACAGAGAGTGCGTTGTGGGGAGGATGAGCTAGAGGGTGGTCTGTGAGCTGACTGCTCATGTTTTCTCTCTATGACCACAGACAGCTGGCAGTAAACCATTCAGACAGGACTGCTCCCTCCTGCCTCCTTCACTGAGGACTGAGGACCCACAGCTGGCCTCTGGAGTCTTCTTCCAAACTCTGCCTCCCTTACCACCCACGTCAGCTGACCTTTCACTGCCCCTAGGATCCTCGGCCAGCTTTCCCTAAATTCTCCAGCCTTAGTACGTACCTAGTCTGCCCTTTCACTGGCCCCGTGGGGTTTACCTGCAGTTCGGTGATTTTGCTCTCCGCACCTGCAACAAATAAAACTGCAAGTAACAGAACATTAAATTTAATGACTCAGTAAACTTTATTTCACTTATTTGAAACTCTGTCCGATCTTTGCCGTCCTTCTGTTACCTTGTGCAGATCAGTCAACCCCTTTCTTTCACCCATTCCAGAATAGTCATCCGCTCTCCCGCTCCCATTTCAGATCACTCACCCCATTTCAGATATCGGTTTTTACCCTTCAGTCTCCTTAGAATTTTCTGTTATGATGAAGAGCTCAGCATTCAGATCTGTTACGTATGAATGACCATAAAGCCCCCCTGGATTAAAAATTTCTGGGGCATCTGTGATGTAACTGATGGGAAGCATGATGACGGCCCAGGGACTCGCTACACCCTGACTACAGCAGACTGCTTTATCCGCGGTTCTCTTATGCGCTGAAGGGCCTTTCTGACACGTTCAGCTGTTCCGAGCTGCAGGTCACGGGTGGCTCATATGTCTCTCTCCAATTCGTGTGACTAGCGAAGACTCCCGCAGACCGTGTCGCGGAGCATTTAATGCGTGTCACTGCGACCTGCCCCACTGAGGCAGCTGCACGCATACCGATCCTACGGCACACGCATAACGTTTAAGGAAACGGATCCCATCCGATTTATCCGTTTACCGCCTTTGCTCTGGCGTAGGAAGGTCGTCTGGCCATATGAACAGTCAGCTTCTCTTCTATCACTTTCAGATTCAGCGCAGCCTCCATCAGGAAATCAATACTGAACCAACATCCAAGGCACAGTAGGACAGCTGATTAGTGAGCATTATGTTAACGTAGGGTCTAGTTTTGATATCTCCCTTCAACCCCCAGACGAGAGCGTGGGTCAAGGATCACCTCCGTCTCAGATTTAGAGTCTGACAGTTCTCTCTCTTTCTTTCTCTCCCTTCCTTTTTCCATTTCTCTCTCCTTTTCCACTCCTCTCTCTCTGAAAACTCCGAATGTTGCAATGGTCACTTCAAGCAGGAGCAGAAAACAACTCTGACCTCTTCTCCATCGCATGTTGCCCGTGATCGATCTTCAACAAGAACGTGGCGTGGAGGAGGAGGAGGTCCACCGCCTGATCCCCCCACGTGTGTGACAGGAAACTGGATTCGCTGATGGCCGCACATTGGTCGTAAATGAGTGGTGTTATTTGCAGTTAAATATTAAGAAGGAATAAGCCCCTAGTGAGAGTGGAAACAAAAGTCATTGGCTGATTATAATTTCTGTATCAAGGGCAGATGGCTCTTCTCCAATGTATGCTATGAGAATTGTATCTTTGTGGGACGTTCCAGTTCAAAAGCTTTTGTGGTTTATCCAGAAATCAGGGCACACTGAACATGGGAGAATAGTGCACACACACATACACACACACACACACACACACAGAGAAGGTGAAACATGTACCATTCACAGAGACACGCACAGCTGACAGTCGCAGCATTAAATACGCCCTCCTCCCTGACTGACTGAGGAACAGCCCTTCAGTCCTCAGGGGGAGAGTGTAACCGTATGAGTTCTCATCTCGGGTTCGAGCGCACAAATTCACGGTCCCCGGCCTGTCATCGATGTCGCCACATTGACAGACTGGTCTTGCTGCAATGTGTTCAGAGTTGGTTTGTGCTGGAATACAAGTACCCACGTTATATATTCAGAATACAAAAATGCAATTTCTCTATTCAGCTCACGTTACAAAATAGCAGTATTTGAGAATACGAGTACTTCATGAAATTTTAGCAGAATACTTTTAAATTACTTTTTAAATATTTTTTAAATTATGTATACATACGTATATCTTACATTATTCTAATTTCTAAACCAGCGGATCTGTTTCTGACGGTGGAATTAGATTTTCCTTCTCTTCTTGCTGTCTGCAGAGTTGGCTTAGCAATTAGCACACTCTGCTAGACCGGACAGCGGTATCCCACCTCGGGACCTTTGGCTCTTGGCTGTATTGTCACCATTTTAAGTTTTTACAAAGTTGTGGATGGCACAAACTTTCTTGTAGAAAACAAGCTGTGCTTACAAGCTATAAAGAAACTGTGCGTCAAAAGATTCCGCTTTGAATCTGAAAAATACACCTACAGGTAAATACCTTGCTAGCTAAGTTTGCATAGCTAACTAGCTAACGTGAAGAACGCCCGTCCTTGGCACCCACATCAATTTTCACGTGATTTAGAATGGTAGGCCATAGATGAACGTTCGCATACTTGTGGACATTCGTAATGATTTAGCTCAGTTATTGGAAATCTGGTCCGATCCCATGGGGACTGTGATGTTTGTGACCACAGAGGGTTCTAGACACGTGGTGCCTTCATCGGAAAATTGCACCTATACTAAATTTCTTCTATTTGTTTTCGCACATCCAAGGCCGGAGGAAATTTTGGTTGGTACAGATAGAGACACAGAACGAAAAAAAAAATTAAGGAATAGGGTAGGTAAAGAGTTAATGCAGTGCACAACACAGAAGTGGAAATACGTAAATAAACAAGGTACACATTTTGAGTACTGAATACATTCAGGACTGTGTATTCAGTATTCATGCACTAAATACTCATTGATAGTAATCTACCCAAACCTGAAGGTGTTAGGGAAAGTGCTCCATCAGTGTTGTTTTCATTGGGTCGGTGTAGGACCAGCCTCTCTGAAACCCTCAGAGAGGCCCGTTCACGTACAGGCTTGACAAGTCACATATTCTTACTTAAGGAAACCGCGGGTGATGAATCACAGCCGTCTGTGCATTTCATTTCATCTGCAGTGCATTGTGGGAAATATGTTAACATAAATGTATGCAGGGCTGATGGGGTGCAGGGGAGACAAAAATGGGCTGGGAGAGAGGCATACAGGGGGCCCCCAAGGATCTCAGCTAAAAATCCCCTTTCTGCTCACAATGGGCCACAAGTCAGCCTCTTGGGTCCCTGGGGGCCCCCACAGCCTGCCTCTCGCACCAACTCAGAGCCTAATTGCATCTCTGGGGTTACCTTAGTGGTTATTCACCACAGAGTAGGAGTCATTCTGCATTGTGCATACAAGCCAACGGGTAATCAGACAGCGGGGGAAGCCTGTACGGATCCTGACCTTTCTGGACTCGGTCGCCCTGGAATGGTGCTCAGGTCCTCTGTGAGGTCTTTATGAAACACGGTAGGAATTCCAGTGGAATAACAGCCCCTCACTATTCACCATTCTGGGTATGGGGACACACCGCAACCAGACAAACAGTCGATGTCAATCACAAGACAAATTCAGGACATGAAAAAGCCAGACTGTCAGATATTATTAATAAGAAGTGTGTTTTCCTTTTGCACGTTCTTTTAGACTTGGGGATGAGTGATTCATTGGCATTTATGAAAAAGCCACGTTTTCTACAGGGCTTAAACAACCAGCACAAAAAGTAGGTTTTTCTCCTGAGGAGAATCAGTGTAAAAATATCTCATTCAGTATTGATAAAGCAAGATGCACAATGGGCCTTGGAGAAAAGGCAGCCTTGAATCACAGGAGAAAATGGTCCAGTAGAAATGAAAAACTTTCCTTTTATGTCTTAGAAGGAAACACCGTGTAATGCGAAAATCCAGTAGACCTTAATGCTTTGAGCTGATTATATATTTATTTTTTCTTATTATGTGCAAGGTCTGTTCTGCCTGATTGACTCGCTGTTGATTTGTACAGAAGGTTAGTCGATGAGAAAGGCCACAGTTGAATTAGCCTAGAAGGTTCCCAGGTTTGGTCATTCATGGAGGACATTCCACAAAGACAGTGAGGACGCTGTCCCTGTGCCCCCTGCTGGACTGGAGGAGTCATGACATAACGTAAGCATACTTTAACAGTACCTTTGCCACAGAGGGGTAATTCTGCAGATTCTCTTTCACTGCTAATTAACTTTATATTCTGGAGTCTAGCATATTAAGTGAGTGGCAAATAATGGCTTAAATTTTTTGTGTGCCGTGCAATTATTTTCATGAATTATTTACTGCAGGTCGTGGCCGCGGGTTCCCCACTGTCATTTGCATTCATGTCAAATTAGCTGTAAAAACAGCCTCGGAGGTCCTGTCTTTGTGCATCGCTAAATCCATTAACGCTGGAGACAGGAGCATCAAACAGCTCTGCCACGAGGTCTTTCTTTCTAAACGTGAAATGCTGCTGGTTCTCCACGAACAGTTTTATTGATACTCAAACAGCATTTAAATAAACATCTTTGGTCACAATTCCCTCGGTTCAGTGTTTTCAAAAGGACGTGGGCCCTGCTCGTGTGATGGGAGGGTACCATTGATGATGTGGGTGATTTCAGCATCAACAAAAACACCCAGACGCTTGTCACCCAGCTTCCCGTCTTCTGTTTGGTCACCCACGCAAGTCTGGATGTGTTTACTCACACCGTCACCATGGCGATGCAGAAAGTGCGGTCGCGCTTGAGGAGGTTGTGTTGCAGTTTGTTGCATACGAGAAAAGAAGCCAGGAACGGTAGCTCCATTGTAAAACGTCGTGAGGGGTGTGTCATTGGTGAGGTCTGCATTCGCTTCCTGAAACAGTATTTCATTATTACAGGTGCTCAGAGCAAATGCTATGTCCTTATTGCCCTCAGAAACTCCCTGTAGCTCCTTTAATTAAAACAGCCAATACCATGGGGACTATTGCCTAACTAAAGCTGACTCCTTTCAGAACTCCCACACTGCCGTAATCCTGTGGGGTGACCGGTGTCCTGCCCGTGAAGGATTTGACCACCTCACCCCTCACTGGGCTCTGGAGGACCCTGCGCTCAAGACCACAGATGACACCTGGTGCTCTGACGTTCATCCTTGAACCTGGCACGACCTGGAAAACATTCCAGGTGTGGGGCATTCCTCTGGAGTAGCCCTCAGCCCTCTCCTCAGTAGCTCCATGTCCCATTCTCTTCCACGGTTCTCCAGTTCCACTACCGCGCCTGACGGCTCTGTAAATGTCAGCCATCTGTGGAGACACAGTGGTATTGTGACTGGTATGGGACTTTCAGCAGCTGGAGAAAAGCCATAAAACATGAACCTCAACAGCAGAAGCTTGCCATGATGGACAGGGAGATCTTCAGGATACACTCATGCTCACTGTAAGCATGCAGTCTGAGTGGTGTTTTCATGCCAGCTTCACAGGAGGACCCACAGCAGCCAGGAGTCACTCCCTGTTGCCCAATTTGATCTGCAGGCAGCTCACAAGATGTCAGCATGAAATGACTTGTTGCAATGGACTGGAAAGTGTATCTGTCAAACGTCTTTATTTGGTTTCAGGGACCATCTGGCTGTCTGACCTCTGAACTCCTGCAAGGCTAGCATTTGTCCTGCCTTTTCTGTTCCTGCTCTGAGGTATTCCTCAATCATCGTCTAATGAGGAATCATACACAGGGAGTCGGGGGTGGGGGGGCTTTCAAAGGCATGTCTTCTCCAGTGAGTCCATAAAGGCCAGCACAGGGGAGCGGCATAAGTCTGATCGCCTTCATACACAGTGAGGGAAACACTGCAGCATCTTGGCAGTGAGGTAAGCAGATGAACACAATCTCCATGGAAACCACAAGATGTCACGGACTTTTGGGGCTGCTCTCCCAGTTCAGCTGGATGACTGGAGATATCCCCAGGTCCACAAATCCCTTCACATGCTGTGAAGCAGTCACCCTCTCCCTGAGGATATCCATCACCCCCAGCTTCATTTTCTTGCTGGTTCCCGGAGGCCTCAGGGTACCTGCCTATCAAGGAAGCTCATTATCGTGGGTGCTGCATTCTCTTCTTTTAATTCACCAGAGACTGTTGACCCAGGGAAAACAATGCAGAAAAACGTTACCTCAAAACTGGTTCTTGTTTCAAGAAGGTAGAATGGCTCCAGTTCGACTGAGCTGTAAGGATTGAAAACAGTGGTAAGGCTGATCCATAACTTTACTTTCCCAAACAATCTAGCACTGCTTGCTAACAGACGTGTCACAAGGACTGCAGAAATCCCTCATCATGCAGGGAAAGTTGTAACTCACTCTCAGCAGAAACTGACAATGCTGGGTAAAAGTCACACTTTATTCTACTCCAGGGGAAACACAGCACAATTAAACCTGAAAACCAGACCCACTAATAAGGAGAGAACAAAACATTCAAAGCCAACACATTCACCCACACCAGCAGCATTACAGACACTCAGGCAAACAACTGAAAACTGCCTCAAATGCAGAGCCAGGTGCAACTGAAATAGTGAACTTAAGCAGAGACAGATGTAAGGAATTAACTATAAGCAGGCAAATTGGAATGAAAACATCTGAAGGCCTTCTGGTAGCCAGGCCAAGACGTGACGAGTGTGACAACATCTGAAGGCCTTCTGGTAGCCAGG
>JAACJT020000236.1:0-20960 GCA_009936485.2 Gymnarchus niloticus | reverse complement strand
TGCTGTTATGGCTGAATGGCAGCAAATCCCACCAACGATATTCAGACATCTAGAGTAAAGCCTTTCCCAAAGAGTGGGGGAAAAGCAGACCAACTTCTTATTTATACCCTTGGTTTGGAATGAGGTATCGCACAGGCAGGTGGCCCAATACTTTTATCCATATAGTGTATCACCTGATGCCAATCTGACAGTCTTTTTGTTTCGTTGTGTATTGAGCTGCTGTTATATGGAGACTCTTTGTTTATGAAGTAAACATTTTCATTTACATTACACAGCTTCCATCTGTTAATTCTAGTATGTCTCACATGTCACTTTTAAGCTATTTCAATGTCGTATGTCATATAGCCGTCTGAAAACACGCTCAGACTGTGAAACAAACACTCAGACCCATTAATGGAATAATTACGAGCCAGCAATTCTGGCTTAGCAATGCAAAGTTAAGGTTGCCCATGTATCATATTGGATTATAAGTTTATTTTTGTCCAATAACTGATCCAGTGGTTTTAGTCAGTATCCGGACCAGCTATACAGAATATCGTATTGACACATCCCTAGTGCTTAGTGAAATTGGGGTGCGGTGAGTACCCAAACTATTAGCGGGCCTATTACCATCGTGAGCCATCTATCTTACAACTTATGTTGGGCAGGGTCAGGGAGAGGCTGGAGCCTATCCCAGGCAGCTCAGGAATTGAGTACACCCAAGATGGGCGGCTACGTACACACACTGTGGGCATTTTAGAAATGCAGACTAGCCTAATTACATGTTGTTGGACTGCAGGAGGAAGCCTGTGCAACATGGGGAGGGCATTCAAACTCAACACATGGAGGAAAAGTGGATTTGAACCCCCAACCCTGGAGACATGGGTAGCATCATTAATAAGTCTTGGGTTGGTCAGTAATCCAGGACACAAGGATAAGACTTGGGGTTTAAGGCATGTACATCCGTTTAGTGCAGCAGCGAGGGCATGAAAGGTGACAGGAAGAGGTGAAGCTGGGGGGAACGAGGGGAGTCTTCTTGTCAGTGCCAGTGGCCCTGTGAACTGCTTGGCAGTATGGGGCAAAAAGGGCATGGACGTTTGGCTCCAGGACGTGGCACAGTGGAGCTTCTTCTGAGCTTTCTTAGCTAGGTAAGGGGCCGCAGTAACATTAGCTTGACCTCCACTTTCTGTCAGGCTGCTCCTCGCTGCATCGTCAGTAACCCTGCCCCACTGTGAGTGGAGGTCCCTGTTGCCGCAGCATTGCTAGGATCTCCGCTGAACTGCTCCGGGAGGTGCTGACCTACTTCCAATGAGGGTCAGACCACAAATCCGTGGCTGGACTGCAACAATAACGGAATTCACCTAGTTAGCGCTCAAAAAAACACACACACGTTTATATTGTACGTGTGGAAAAATCAGTAAGGACTCCAGAAACAATTAATGGAAGCCCTACTAGTGTCAAGATATTGTAGCTGTCCCCAGACAAATGGTGGAAACCCTAACTTCATTCTGAGCATTATGTACTTGTTTTTGTTTTTTTTTTTTTAGCTTATTCAATATTTTTAGCCGATAACCACAAAACATGAGAGCAAAAATTGATTAAAATAATTCTGAAAACCGTTTGTTTGTTGAAACTTTATATTAAATGGAAAAGTATCGCTGGATAGTATTTGTGAGAGAATAACATGTCACTATGGAAATGATTGATCTGTTCTCTAAAATATGTGGGGTCAAAAATTCTTTTGTTGTAATTACTTGTCAATTCAGAAAGTTATCTTTAGGAACAATACAGATTGTTTTACACGGTAGGGTCGGCTTTAGCACTGAGGTAAGATGAACACTGTATGATTAGCCAGTCTCTACCTGTGTCAGCCCAGAACTCAGACCTGATTGGCATTCTGCACCACAGAGGCCATCTGTAAGACTTTAAGGCTTCAGGGCTCTTTGCACAATCGAAGCCTCCACTCATCATGAAAGCCCTGCTCATTAGTGCGAGCAGGAAAGAGCTTATAATTATTCCACTCTGAACAGACAGCTTCAACCACAAGAAGATTTGCCCCGAGTGGTTTACCCTTTGAGTACATTTTGCTCAGTTTGCCCTATGCTTTAAAATAATATTCACTAAATATTTCACTCAAAATGAATGTTTTAATTAATTTGACTGAAAAGTGTTCATGTAAAGACCCTTAACCAATACGCTGATTTATAAACCTCGCGTTTCGGAATCTTAAAAGACTTGCATGGTGATGTAAGATTGTCAGAGATGGTGGGATACGATCAAGATGTATCAAATGCTCCCTTTTTGACCAGCCACAGAGCAGAAACCCAGATGAAGGAGATGATGGATGGGCTCCCAGAGCACGGTCATCAGTCACTCATAAGATCAAGGTGACTTTTGGATAATTAGCTGTGTGTAAATACAGAAACATTGCAGTGCAACATTCTTTCCTCAGCTCCTTTACAAATAGCTCTTTTCCTTCAAATTATTCTCTGGAAGCGTTCGTTTTATGGTAAACAACAAAAATGTACAGAGTAGCAGGCAGTGCTTTGATCATACCAAATAAGGCATAACCCTAACCCTTTAAACCCCAGTGATTGGTTGGTAGTTCAGGGTACTCCCACCCACCATGGGTTCTGAAGCCTCATTTGTCCTATCACTACCATAAGTCACGGTATCAAGATGAAAAATTTCTTTTAAGTTGCACTCGACCTCCTTCATCATCAGATGGTTATGGATGAATTTTAGACACTTTGAAAGTGTGGATGAATTTCAGACACTTTGAAGGTACTATGGATGGCATTGGACACGGAACTTTGAATGATGGCTGTTGCTCGTCCTTCTGATTCTCTACTTGACTTGTCTGGAATTGGACCATCTCTAATAGTGTGAAAGAGTGCAGATAGTCGAGAACCAGGAGTCAAAGCTTTCAAGGCCACAGATGTCAGGGCAAGGTGGCTAAAATTGTTGATGCATTATGAGGACGACAATAGACTGATGGACGCTGTGACTAAACGTTGTTGCGATGCTAAGGAACAGCTGTCTTATGCAGAAGTGCATTTCGGTAATATGACGTTCAGTTTTATCGAATATTAAGTGAAATATGTCGGCACCCTGCTCTATATGAAGAAAACAATGTCTGGTTATGTTAAAGCAACTCCAACCAGACAGTAGAAGTCAAAGTTATCAGGCAAGTTTTAAAGAGCCAGCGAGATTCTGACAGACCTGGGGATGGCACTTGAAGCCAAAGTGAAGTCCCTGGGTAGTGAGGAGAGAAAGGGTGGCATTAAATCCTGGCTCAACTAAATCTTCGGCACACGGATAGCCAGAAAACTCTTAATGAAGACTGGCGGACTGTTCAGGTTCTGGTTCTACCAGATTTCCCCGCCTGTCTTGGTGACTGAGCTTTTGGATGAAAGTCCAGCTTGTGAAAGCTGACGAATGGATACGAAGGCTCTCTGAACTTGTCAATCAAAATCACTCCGAAAAATACAGACACCCTACTAGTTCTCCTCAACACTGCCATCAAGGATATTCATTACAGTTCAATGAGTCATTTAGAAAGAAGGAACGAGCACCTCTCACTGACCCATGATAAAAATGGCCATGGGCACCAAACCCCAAAAATAGTCTTAATCATTTACTAAGGAAAAATAACACTGGAGACATTAAAATTCATGTGTGGGATGGGGGGAGGGGTCGGAAAAACAAAATCTCTCTGACACAGGGACTGCACTTAATTTCGTTGTACTCGTTACAATGACAATAAAGATATTCTGATTCTGAAATCTACCATACATGAAAAACAACAAGCTCTCTGCATCATCCAATATCTTCAGCTGGTTTTGAACTTTACTCTGGAGTCCCAGGCTGATCTGTATTAAATAACAGCACTTCAGTTTGCTTTTCCACCAAACATTCCCCAAACATGTGGAACACTGGGTACAGACCCCGCAAAGTTCAGTGGTTAATCTGGGCATCCGACAGCGAGCCACCACCCAGACTCATGACAAGAGCTTTTCAGGAGGAACTGGCTGTGATGCTAGACATGAGTTGTAATTCAGAAGTTCCATAGCGATAGAGCAACCGCACTGTGTCTGCGCCCAAACTCAGCACTATGGTGTTAGAAAGCGTGTGAACCCTTTAGAATTTTCTCTGTTTCTGCATTAATATGATGTAAAACCCGATCGGGTTTTCACACAAGTCGTAAAACCTGATAAAGAGAACCCAGCTAAGGAAATGACTCAAAAACTTTTGCTTTTATTTATTTAGGACAATGATCCTACAAATAATGCTACATATTTGTGTTTGAAAAAGTATGTTTATGCATGACTGTTTTTGATAGGGGACCAGTAGCAGATTCACTAAGTGAAATTCTTCCTTGTAATTTAGATTTGCCACAATTTTATACTATTTCAATCTGTCTGTACCACCTTTCAGCATCTGATGAGCAACATTCTTTACCATGTCGCTTTCTGCAGGCATATCTGGGTGACAAAATTACTTACCAAAACCAGTATCCACAGCACGCTACGGCAGTCCTACACTTGCTGAGAGAGGCAGGCCCGACTAATTAATAAAGCTGCTGTAACCACAGCCTGAGTCTAAAAACACTTCAGGAAGTTTCTCTCTTTTCTCACTTTTTGATCTAACGTTTTTTTCAGCTTATTGTTTTTTTTTTTTTCCTTCAGATAATCACGTGTAAGGTCTAAATAGCTAAACAGCTGTATCGTTTTAGCTTACGGACATATGAGTGACACATTTAAGAGCTGTAGATATCACATCTGCACCCGTGCGCTGGTTTTCCAAGGACTCACTGGGGTGTGGATGTACCCGGGTTCCCTCAATTTCATCCAGTTGCTTTGCCCCGATTACCCTCGTGTGACTCAGCTGATTTCTTTATTATTTAAGGTTTAGTTCCCCTCTTGTGTTGGTCGAGTGTTTGTTCTGTTCAGTTGTTTGGTACTGTAGTTTGGTTTGTTTGGATTGATGGTTGTTCCGTTTGGTTTTCAGTAGTTCGGTCCGATTCGGTCTGCTCTGTTAGATTCAAATTGTTAGGATTGTACGTGTCGTCATCTGTAATGGGCATTTTCAGTCCTGTTTTAATTCTTGGTCATCTTCCTGTTTCCAGGTTTCCAGACTGGTAATGCCATGTGCCATCTCATGCCAGTGATTCTTAATGCCCTAGTCATATCTCTTTGTATGTATCATGCCAATAATTCTAGCCTTCACTTGTCTGGTTTATCCTTTGTCTTTATTCACTTGTGTTCAGGGCAAAGTCTGGTGTTTCTTCCTTTGTTGGTCATCAAAGACTGCTTGCAGTTGCGCTGGTACCCTCATCACTATGGGCTTGCGGCCCTGCAACCTTAGACAGTGAGGGCCCATGAAAGTAGAATTTTCGAGGTGCTTTTAAGAATTTTATTAAAGCCAGGTAAAAGAAACAAACGTGCCCTATCAAAACATTTTGACTAATCAGTTTTAGTTTCGAAATCTAAAACTGTCTTTATCACTTTGTATAATTTCTGGACTCACCATGGTCTTGTCTGGGTTGTGTATATATGGGCTGATGAACTTGGTACAGAAAGAAAATCAGAAACGATGTGCATTTTTCACACAGAAGTTTTTAGCTACACGAAGGACAAGAAGTCTGAAGAAGAATGGTAACTACACACACACACACACACACACACACACACACACACACACGCAGACTCTTCTGCCCAGAGTGACTCGGTTATAAATGCAGAACCACGATCTTTACCTCACACAGTGTCACACAGCACATTAGTTACAGACAGTACTGTACAAGAAGGCACTATGAGGCTTGGAGGGAAGGCAAGTAAGGACAACATCTCCATTTCCAGTACGTTAAATAGCAAATTTAACACTTGGTGTCAAAAACGGATTTTACCAAGTAAGTAAAGTGGATGCAATGCAGTATATTTTGTGTTTAATTTGTAATATCCAAGTTGTATAATCCCACACAATGGTATGCAGGGATGATTGTGGTCCCCAAGCTGAATGGTCCATTTTGTATTTTCTGCACTGAAAAAGACTTCCAAAGACAGACGTCCCAGGTGCTGGAGGACTTTGAGGGAGTTATCTGGTTTCTGGATGTGACAGAGCTGAACGCGATCAGTGACTGCACCTAGTGTCACAAGAGGAGGGTCTCTCTCTCAATGAAAAATGTGATTTTGGTAAGACTGAAATTGCTTTAGTTGGACATAAAATTACAAGGCACTGTTGTGGAAGTCAATCAGAAGAAGGTGAGCGCCGTTCTCCGGATGCCAGAACCAAAAGGCGTAACTGACATTTGTAGACTGATGGTCACGGCTAACTAGTTAACTAAATTTCTTCCACAGCTTGCAACGTACACTTTGCCCTTGAATAGCTACTTAGAGAGAACAATGAGTGGTGCTGAGACAAGCCTCAGAAACTGGCCTCATATACTCAAGAAGGAGCCGAGTATATGAGCTAAGCTATGAGCTAAGATATGCTGGCTCAGTACTCACCAGAGAAACAGACTGAATTCCAGAGAGATGCATCCTCTTACAGCATTGGTGCAGTTCTAAGAGAAGAACAGCAGGAAAACACATGGAAGCCTGTTACTTACATTTCAAGGGGGTCTGAGTGGTACAGAGATACACTACACGTAAATTGAGAAGCGGGCCTTGGGCTTGTGAAAGACTGATAGCATATCTCCGGGATCAACACTTCAACCTACTCCTGGATCGCAAGACATTCGTACCTCGACAGGGGTCCAGAATGCTTAATGACATGCCACCCAGGATCCTCAGGTTTTGTCTTTGTTTTCTGGGATTTAGCTATGACATACAGCGTCGGACCCCAGTCAGAGGAGAACAAACGTGTGGAGCAGCAATTGGAAAATGGTTTCCAAGTCTTTGTTGACACTGCAGTGTCTTCGCCGCCAACATCAGAGGATGTCCAAACAGCAGATGCTACTTGTTGGGTGGTGAAGAGCTTCTGTTTGTCTGGCTGGCCAGTGAAACATGCAGTGGATAAAAATCTTGTGCCCTTTTGGCTAGTATGAGGTGAGCTGACAGTGGCTAACAATTTACTGTTGAAAGATGATAGATTAGTGATTCCAAAGCACCTACAGAAGGAAAGACTCCAAAAGATCCACGAGGAACACTGAGGCATTTCTAAATGCTGTGCCGGAGCTCTCGTCTCAACTCCGCCACACAATACAAGAACGTGACATGTGAAAAATGCCGAAATCCTCACTGGAAGCTGCTTTCACCGACCTCAATTCCACAACTCCCATGGCAAAAAGACGGAATAGACTGGTTTGAGTGGGAAAAGAAAACCTACCCGCTCTTTGTTTATTACTTTAGTGGTGTACCTCTGAGACACATCCTCAGAAGCAGTAGACAAAGCAGCCAAGGAGAGTTTTCTCACATCACGGCATCCCTGTGGAGGTCGCCTCTGACGACGGACCTCAGTTCGTTTCGGGGATCTACTGCTAATTAGCGAGGGATTTCAATTTCACTTACACCACCACCGGTACGTGGTATCCTCAGGCAAACGGAGAGTCAGGGTGTGCTGCCCGCACAGTCTGGGGACTACGGCTTAAGAAGAGCACAGTAAAGCTCTTTTGCTCCACAGAGCTACGCCTCTGGAACAGGGATTTTTTCCTTCCTAACTTTTGCGTAGTAACTTGCGTACTAGCCTGCCACAGTCCCTGGGGCAGCTGACTCCATGTTGGCCTGAACTTCAGACCGTTAGGAAACAAGATGAAACGGGATGGCTAAGATCGGTGAGGAACTAGAACCATAGCCATGGAGTTCATCCCCACTCCAAATTGCCATTTAGCCAAATAGTCTAGCTTGCCCCAGAGAAAATTTTTGGCTCCGTTGTTGGACCGGCACACACACCACGGTCTTACTTGGTGGAAACAGAGAGCGGCTTACTGAGAAGGAGCAGACGACGCGAATTTTTAGCTCCTCATGTATGCATTTGCTTACAATATTAAAAGTGAACACACGGAAGACAGTGTGTTTGTTCATGGCATTTTCTTGGCTGAAAGGGGGGAGGTGTACCAGATGGGACTGCAGTTCCACCGAGGCTTGGAAAGAAGGGGAGTTAGGGGTGGCTGAATAGAACATCTCCGTGTCCGGTAGTTAAATAATATTTTAGCAGCACGGACTGGCACCAGCTATGTGGTGCCCTTGGGATTGTGGGTAGTGTGCTCCTGTGTGTTTGTTACCATGTTTATGCGTGTGGGGGCTAGCAAGGCTAGCCCTCAGGTTGTCGTGTTGGCGTGTATGTGTGTGGCTGCTTATTTTAGTCGCTGCGATTAAAAGCTGCTTGATAAAGTCAAGATGTCTCTACCTCCTGCATCTCATGGGAGTCGTGGCCACAATATTAATACAAAGTCAATTCTGTTATATTCATATAGCGCCTTTAAAAAGAAGCACTGTCACAAAACGCTTTACATGGTCCTGGGCCAGGGTCCCCAGAGAGGAAGCCAAAGGTGACAGTGGCAAGGAAAAAGTCCCTCAAGAGGAAGAAACCTTGGGAGGAACCAGACTCCCATCCTCCTCTGGCCAGCACCGGGCAGGACAAATTCATTAGTACAAACATGATCAATGATGTTGTATAACAGTTAGGAGGACAACAGGGGAGGATTGAAGAGTAGGTTCGGTGTCTCAGAAGGCAACAAGCCAGTCAGTGTGGAAGGAGGGCGTGGTAGACCAGCAGACAATACCGGGATCTCTTGACTCTTTACCGCCGAAAGAAGCACCACAAAGAGGGGGGCGTGGGGGAAAGAGAATGTGTATGAGCAAATATGACACCAAAAAGCCTCTTCAACACAACAAAACACAACCTTTCCGACTTCTCTGTTTATGATGAAAACTATTAGCCATTGTTTCTGGAAGGCTTTAAACGATATCCAAAAATGATATCCCAAAAATCAGCTAGTAGCAGAGGATCTCTTCATCTCCTCACTGTCACAAGGTGGGGGGCTTGTCCAAAACTGGCTCTGGAATATAAAATTTAATTTGTGGGAACCAGGATAAGAAAAGGAAGGCTCTAGTCCTCACCATTTCCCTCATCTCTGCAAACACTAAATAATTAGCAGTAATGTTGTTTTGTGGTGATAAAACTCTCGATTACTTCTACTCTAGGGAAATTCATTATAATTATGTCATTTTGGCTCCTCCACACTTATTAAACTTCTATCTTCTGTGGTCTCTAAAAAATGAAAGCAAGATAATTTGCCATGACAAATAGTTGTATAAAGCGTTCTTTGTATGAAGAGAAGCAGTTTTATAAGAGAACAGTCTAAAATGGCCTCCTGTCAATGAACCACTATCTCAAGCTAGTCTAGTTTGTGTCACTTTTCTTTTTTAGATTTCATATTAAAATGCCACTGATTCTTCTAGTGTCCTCTTGTCACGCCTACACGGAGCCAGTCTATGGCCAGCCTACTCCCGTTCATCTTCCCCTGAATACTGACCAGCTGTGCCTCATTAATTGTTATCAAGTAGTTTCCAGCTGTGCCTCGTTCAATCCCCTACTTAAACCCTGCAGTTTGAGTTGCCTCCTTGTGAGGTTTTCTATTCCTGAGTCTCTAGTATTCGGTCAGCATATGACCCTGATTGTTTGGCTCTGGCTCCTATAGTGTTCTGAGTCATTACACCGCTGTCTCCTAATCTATGTACAATATGTGTAGTGTGTGTGTGTGTGTGTGTAGACCTGTCTTGTTTAGTAACGCAGTAGCTAGAAAAAAGGGCAATGCTAAGTAATGGAGACTTTGAGCGCAACTGTAAGGGAGTGTGCGTATACTGAAATGATTAGTCAGGTAGCAGGGATCCTGATCTTTATTACAACTCTGGTTATCCCGTAGAATTTTCATCAGTGTAGATCTGCTGAAAGCCCCTTGTCACTAACCAATATGATCAAAAGTGTGATTACATCCAAATGTTTCTATGGGTTATGTACATGAAGGCATATTCAGTGAAAGCTGACATACAACACAATCATTGGCTTTTACTGAAATTGACATACTAAATTTAGGCAGGAGCTTTTCTTCACACCAACATGCAGATTTAATTAATAGTACGTATATACTCCATGTCTTGGGCAGCCTTAACATTTGACTAGTGGAAGAGCTGGTTGGAGTTCTAGGCTGTAGTAAACAAGGGTGGGCGTAACCCCATTGTGTACATCTTGTCACTCCTTCTTCTGCTGTATTCCTTGTATTTCTTGTAAATCTGTACTGCCCCCCCGCCTCCCGCATCTCTGGCAGAGGATTTTCGCTGTGCTCTCTCCAGAACCCGTGACAATAAAACTTGAACAGATTCTGCGGGGTCCTGGTGTAAAACTACCTGTTTGTATAATAGTTTCCATAGTCATACAGACACGACCAAAAGTTTCAGTAGCCCTCCGCTTTTTAAAAAAGACTCACAGGAAGGAATCTGAGGAAGGGTGCCAGTACTTCTGGCTCCGTCTATGTTTAAGCCATTCTGTAGTTTTTAGTTTGTATTACTTTGAGCTTTGATTGAGTTTTGTATATTTAAAATGGAGGTAAATTGAGCCATAAGTTATATGGTGTGTACTACTTAATGAGATTAGTCTTTTAAATTCTGAAACAATGACTAAACAGACAAAGATGGCCATGCATTTCCACATCCATCTTCCACCACAGGCCCTGTTCGTTTCACTCGCTCCTTCTCTGACGTACTGCTAATTGAATACCACATAAGCTTGTCAAGTTTCCCGTCTGGATCGCTTGAGTCGATACCTCCTGGATGGAGAGGCCTGCTCAGCAAGCTCTCGGCCGCTCATCGTTGCCAGCTAGGCTGTGTAGCTCGGTACTGGCATTACGTAATTATGGCCAGTTAGCGCTACCATTTATCTTCTCAGCAGAAATCATTAAAAAGCAATCTGCCCATGGACTGAGCAAGAGAAAGAAGGCCAAGGTCCATCTAAAGAGAGAGGCACTTGGTTTCTCTGTCCGGCTTCATTACCCCAGATGAGAAGGATGTCAGGGGCCATAAAAATCCCTACATTGCCCTGCTGTCTCACCCCCACAGAAGCATTATGGGAAACTAGTGGCTCCTGGATTACAGAACAAAGAGAGAAAAAACAAAACCTTCTCAGCATGAGTCTTTAATTGCTTAGAAGATTATTGAGCAGTCATGTTTGTGTTATCTAAAAGGAACAGCAATTCATTGATGACTGGACCTTTAACACATTCAGACATTAAAGACTGAATATTGTGTCAGCTGAAAAATTTTAACCATATTTTGATGATTAAAATGTGGATAGTACATATCAAGTCTATATTTAAGGACTAATTAACTACGAATTTAAATGTTGGGATCAAAGCCGACCGACATGCATAATGTCAGAATAAATATGAACCTAACAAGTAAATATTCGAGTTTATTGAGAGTAGATACACTTTATCCTCTTACTAGTGAAACAGTGATCTGCTAATGTATTTTTAGTGTTATCTCCAATTCTTTGCAATCGTTTCATAACTATAAAGGTGGGGGGGGGGCTTTTGACTTTTGGTTGTGCTAGCAAAAAATTATAAATATTTCACAGGTAATTGTTCTTATGTAAAAACATGACTTTGCGTACAATAGTGGTGGTTTTCCAATTAGTAACTTAGCAACGGGGGAGGGGAGGAGTCGCCCTAACCTGGAGAGTGACGTCTCTACTGATAACCTCATTTTATGTGAAATAAAAACCCATCAATTTGCCCGCCTGTTTTTTTCATTTGTGATTTTCCCTCCTTTTTTGTGAAATCCCAAACACTGCCTGTTCTGTCCTGTCATCCCCACATAGCATGGGTCTGTTCACACCCCCAGCTAGACCAAGCCAAAGACATCTAGCCACACGCTTCTACTTAACTATGATACATTTGGTCCCGTATTCAGTTCGTCTCACCAGTACCTTTCAACAGCACTTTTCGTCCTCATCAGAAGTGTTTGTCTTGCAGCGGTTCACGACTCAGATCCAATGTTACGGGTGAACAAACCGGGGAGGGTGTGCATTAGAGCTATGAACAAGAGAGCTCTGTGTGGGCGAGCGAGGGCATGGATAGGGCATGCAGGAGGGTGAGGGATCTTATGAAGCAGGGGGGATGTCCATCCCAGCGGAACGTCAACGGCGATGGAGCAGTTGAAAACAAAGTGGGGTCATTGGCCTGGAGTTTCATGTTCTGTACAAGCACCTTCTGCAGGAAAGAACTACAAAGTAAATCGTCTTGCTTCTCCCCTCTTTTGTCTTGCTGTTTTTTTTTAAGTTTCCTTGGTTGGTGGCAATTAGTGGCTCCAGGGCTGCGTGATTATTTCACATGTGGCTGCTTGGATCGGGGCCATCGATTTCCAGGCTGAATGTACGGCGTCACGGTCTGTTTACAAAAAGGGTACCGAAGATGAACCTTCTTCACGATGCAGAAATGGTTACTTGATGTTTGTAGCACATTTTAAGCCATATGGAAGTTGAACACCAACTCTGATTAATGAATATTCAGGTAAATTTTTGAAATATCAATATAAGAAAAAAATGGGACTACATCAGGGACTGAGAATTCAATAGAACTGATTGATATTGTTATGCGAAAGATGAATGTTCACCTCTCTCGGTACTGAACTCACCTACCCATCTGCCTCCCCGTCTGCCCACCTGAGTACTTGCCTGCCTGCCTGTCCCATAATGCACAGCCTACCTGTACTCTCGCCATCTGCCTGAACTTAGCGCGTGCTAACTTACGTAAACTCGTACTGCCCAATGTCTGCCAGAAGAGAATGCCCCCCCCCCCCCCCCCAGTTTCTTCCTCCCTCTGAGGGAGTGCTTCCTCAGCACTGACACTCAGTACAGTGCTTTCTGACAATGTTTCTTGTAAAAATGATGGGTGGGGTTAGGTTAGGTGTCTGTGATCGAAAGTTTGCAGGTTCAAGTCCTATAGCTGGCAAGAGCACCTCAGTCATCATTGGGCCCTTGAGCAAGACCCTTAACTTGAATGGTGCCAGACACTGACTGACCTTACATGCTAGCCCTCAGTGCTCAACTTGGAGAGTGAGATGGACTAAAGCACAAAAACTACAAATTTCCCTATGGGGGATGAAGAAAGTGCTGACTTTTATTTATCTAAAAAAAAAAGAAAAGAACAGGTCAATTTGATTCCATTTACTTCAGATCAGATGTAACTTAAACATGCACACAGAATTTGGCCCCGACCCATGAAGCTGCTGTGGGACGGTTCTAGCCATCGAGCCGCCAGTTTCAAGCAACGTTGTCTTTAAATTTTTAATAGAACTAGAACAATTCAATCCAATGTGAGATTTATAGCAATGCAGGAAGGGCTACATCATGCAACTGGAGCTTTACATGGGCCCAGCACAGCAAGCAGCACTACTACTTAACTATACTGCCATCACTAGAGCGTAACCATACTGGCACATGTCAGCATGGGCTCACAACATCTGCTTAATGCACTGTGTTATCCAAGATGGCATCTGTATCCATAAAATACTCAGTGGCATCCTTCAGTTTTGACCAAGGCTGTAATCTAGAAGGGAAATGTAATGGATGATTTGTTTTTTCACTCTCCAGATAGTAAAATTCACTTTACACACACTCTTCACAAGAGTGACACAGTGGAAGACAGAGAGACTCACCGCTGAGTCCTGGCCAGAGAGGGGAAATTTCAGCATGCTGTCATTTCCAATCACGTACAATCATCAAGCCTTCTGAAGAGTCTCTTTCCAATCTCGTTCAATTGTTGGGCTTTGCGATGAGCTGCATTTTCACTCTTGTCCAATAATCAGGCTTTCTCATGAGTTATGTCTCCAATCACGTCCAGTCACTCGGTTTGGGAATGAAACATGCTGGGTAAGAGCATATTTCACTTTGAGAGACTGTTCTGGAAAAAATCTCGGGGCACAGCTGATGCAATAAGAGTAACAAAGTGAAAGATGTATTAAAAAAATTGTAAAGTGCGAGATTAAACACACACACTGCTGAAAAATTCTGTCATTTAGAATCTTATCAAGTAGTACAGTAACGTTTTGACTACACATATTTGTGAATGTAAAAAAAACAGGCATGTTTCTGACCAACATTTCCCTCAGTAACCCTAACACTGAAACAAAAGGAAAAGTGTGGTTTAATCTAAATCCATAAGTGCAAGCAAAACGTAGCTGTAAATCCATATTTTACCTAGTTATTCTGGCCATGGTTATAAGGGGGTCCTAGAGCCTGTTCCAGGCAGCATAGGGAACAAGGCCGGAGAACACAACGAATGCGATGCCAGTCTGTCACAGGGTACATACATAACCCTGCACTACTGTAGAGACATGAAAAGAGAGGCCTCAATTCATGCCTTTGGATTGTGGGAGGAAAATGGAGCGACAGAGGAAGACCATGCAAACTCCACACACAGAGAGTGAAGCTGAGAGTCAATCCCACATCCCCGGAGGTGGGAGGCTACAACGCTAACCTCTGAACCCCCACCCCATATAACCCACACAAATTCCATTACGGAAAATGACTGGTTGATCTAAATGCACCATGATCAATGAATGAGCAATGCAGTAAACAGCAAATTAATATTTACAGGACAGATTCAGATCGATCAGAAATATTTATTGCCAGTTGAACAGAATCTTAAATGAATTTCTGATGGAGCATTCTTTCAGAATCCATTACAGCCTATTCTTTTTTCTACTCCACAATATCCAAAGATGGCATATTGATGAGTGAATTCCGGTAACGGGGGTTCCATTCCCACCCTTGCTCGGTTTATGCATAGCTAGCTTGTTCTACGGTCGTGTGGATTTCCTTATTCAGTCCGGTGACTTCGATGTAATGTGAATCCGTGACTCTGATGTGATCGTAGGAAGTGTTTGTCTGTCCGTGTGATGGACTGGCACCTTGTCTCGTTTCCCCTGCCTTTTGCCCAATGCTTCTTAGAAGAAGACCGCTGCTCAGCACAGCCTGTACTGGATAGGCGGCATGGAAAAATTCACGGACGGCTCTGCCTAGCAAAAGGAAATATACAGTTCAAAGGGACATAATGTCCATTTCTATTGAATCATCACCATGACTTTTCTACGCTGCTTATTAAGCTAAGCAGCTTTACTACGTGCCAACATGTCTCACTACTAGTCAAAGTATTATAGATTTCCTGTTTATGGCAGTAATGCATTGTGGGATTAAGGGTATTCTAAAGACAGCACGTGTAATGGTTTGGCAAACACAGAAGGAAGAGCTACATGAATACAGAGAGTGTGGACATAGAAAACACTCGTTTTCAGAGCCCTAAGGCTTGTTTGCGTGGCCAGTCTTTTGTGTTTTGCCGGTCGGTGGGACCTCATCACTGGTACGGCGCTGAGATGGTAACTGACTCATTTGACTCTCTCTGTGTGCTGTAGAGTCGCTACATGGCTTGCTGTTCGGAGGAGCTGGCTGCTTGCATGAGCAGGAAAATACATCTAATAAAGTGTCCACTGAGTGCATGTCTCGTGGGCTGGAGCAGTTCAAGACATCATTAGGGTTCACCCTGGACGGACTGTGGGGGAAACCCGAGTACCTGGAGGACATTTTTGTAACATTAAGACAGGCAAGCTCTGCAGACTTAGAGAGGGGACACGATTGAATTTTTGAACAAGAAGAAATGCTTTTTCTTAGCTGATTGTGAGACACGTTCTACCATAGCTGTTTTAACAGCTGAGTTCTCTGTAAGGGCTGTGTATTGTCACGTTCTACCATAGCTGTTTTAACAGCTGAGTTCTCTGTAAGGGCTGTGTATTGTCACGTTCTACCATAGCTGTTTTAACAGCTGAGTTCTCTGTAAGGGCTGTGTATTGTCACGTTGTGAAACTTTATTAATAATTCTGGAATGACACCTTCTTTAGGTCTTATTCCTATATTTTAACTTATTTCTTCTTTACTGTTTGATGCGAATTGAATTTATCTTCTAAGTCCCGTGTTAATTCTAGTTAGCAAATAAAATGTGTTTCATAGTAAATCTCACTGGTTTGCCCAATTTGAAATACTTGGTTCTTCAGATGGGAAGCAGACAAACTGAACAACAGATCAGAGGATGTAACTCTGACTTTCAGGGGCGTTCTGAAGATATCCTGGGTGGACGATCAAAACATTTGTGCTCTCTAACTCAAATAAGCAACTCTGCATAACCAGGATGGTCACACCCTTGCTCCCTGTCTTTCCCCCCGTCTCACAGTTACCTGTATTTTTGAATCTTCCTGTTTCTCAATATTGCTTCAAACAGACAGACAGACAAAGAGAGATAAGACATTTATTCATCCCCCAAAGGGGAAATTCCTTTGTTACAGCAGCGAGATGTATTAAAAATAAACAATATAATTCTAAATTATGTTCATTGTCTAGATTAGGTTAGGCAGAAAGGCAGTTGGGAGATCAGGCAGGTGGTTGGATGGATGGACAGATGGATGGTTGACAGACAGATAGATAGTCTGTCCAAGTAACATAATAAACTATGGAGCAAACAGCTCAGAGTTATTCCATCCAGAGCACGCAGACAAGAGGAATCAATCAGAGGTGTTCAACTGAGAGTGCACAGCCTACAGGTCACAGCAATCGAAAGTAGGGCTGTTTGTCTTTGAGTTACGTATTGTAACTCTGGGGCAGGCCTCCCAGGACATATCATTCTATTCCACTCATATCATACAGGCCAGGCAATTCAGCTTAGAAACAGCAGTATAAAACGATCTAACTCAGATTACACAACTAGTAAATTGTAGCCTCGAGCAATTCAGTCCAACAGGAAAAGAGGAGAGCCAAGTAAGTGCAGAGAAAAGAGAAACTCAGGAACTAATGAAGAGATTACTGAGATAATTAGCATGCAGCTTCATTTGGTTCTTACAAGAGAATCATAATGAGAGCTACAGCTTTACAAGGTCCAGATAAAAACAGTGAACGTGCATCATTCATTTCCTCCACAATACAACTGGACTGACACAGCAATCCATTTGCAAGGAGCACAAAAGCATTACTGTAAGCTCTGCGTGAGACTGAAGGTAATGCGCATTCAGTATCTGTACGTGGCTGTACATGAGAGTCTACGTTCAGACATGTCTTCACAAAATGTCAGCATTTGTAAAAAATGTGCTGTTTCCTTTCAGGGGTCCGAGTCTATATTACAAGCCTCCTATTACAAGCGTTGCCACCTTCTTGATATTGTCCCTGTGCCGTGTAAAATAAGACAGATATAATGTTTTAAGTTGGAAATCCAGTCAAATATTCCATGATCATGAATGTGAGAACTCGGCACTGTTGACGGCAGAGATTCATTAAGCCATCCATCCATCTCCCGAGCCACTTGTCCTATGCAGAGCTGTGGGGGGGCCTGAAGCCTATCCCAGGCAGCATAGGGCACAAGACTTAAGTACACCCTGGTCAGGGGGGCAACTCCTTGGAGGCACAGGCACATTACAGGCAATTTAAAACACTAAACTGCATTTCTTTGAACTGCAAGAGGAACGTGAAGTACCCTGAAGCACAGGGTGAACATACATCTCCACAGATCCAGAGCAAAGCAAGGATCCAAACCCTGATTCTGTATGTGCCTGACAAGAGTGCTAACCACTGAGCCACCTAGTGTTCTCATTAAACCATGAAAATAGATAAATATAGAAAGGATAAAATCAAAACCATCACCTTAATCGTTGTGTGGGTATTTATCAAGGTTATGCTCAGCTACTTTCCTAGCTTAGAGGCGTTATTTCGGATTTCAAGGCCGTTCCGTGTATTTTTTTAATCATTTCAGCTACACTGTGATCTCTACTTGTGATAATGATCCCAAAATAGTCATTGACCCTGACTGAACAAAATCAAACCAAAGACACTCATTAAGTCAATCATTTATTAATACTAGCATATTCCATGAATTGTACATAATGTCCCATTACCCACCTCATTTTCTTGTTACATTTCCAACTGAAATATTTTTTTCCAATTCAGCCAGAGACTGTGAGTCTACAGCTTTAATCTTTATCCCGTTATAACTTTACTGATGAGTTCCATAAATTCCACATCCGTTACAACGTGGACACTCTACCAGCCGTGTTTTCTGAAGATGGTTATAAGGAGGGTGAAGACAGACAGCGGTCTGTCTCAGGATGGACGTCTAGCAAAGTCAGTTCAGTTCACTGGCCTTTCTTCTCACTGCTGATATAAGCTCAGTGGTCACTTTGTTTTACTTCTCCCAGCCCAGACGGCGAGCTTAATGGCAGTCGTAACTCGATCCCCATTCAGATACTCCATCAACAGATTTGGAGAGCAGTATTTCATTTTTAATGTCACAATCAAACTCATTCGTCACTGGAGCTGCTAAATATGCCACAGACCGCTAACGAGTTGGGGGACAGACAGACAGCTTGCTGAATCTCTTTATTTATTCATGGCTGCCGTTAGATTTTCGCCTTTGACCTGACTGTCTGAACGTGCCTAAGATCAACATATCGACCTTGTATACGAAACCAGAAAACAGCCGCGTTTAAAAACAGACCTTTGCCTGCTTACTTGCTGAATCCTCTCGAAAAAGGAGTCTTGAATCGCCGGACATGTGGCAAGGAGTGACAGAATGGCAAAGTAAGCTTTCAGGAAAGGCTTCATTAACCCTAAAGGGCCTTAACGGCAGACATCCACACATGAGGGAACCAAATGCTCAGGGCTTTCTAAAAGATAGCATTCACTCATTTACTCCCAAACAGCACAATCCAAGAGCTCAAAGCACTTCTAGTAATGGAACTGATATACACTAAGGACAAAAGTGTCGGGCCACCAGTTAATAGGGGGGGTTCACATACTTTTGGACTTGGGTGATTAAGCCATACTCATTGCTGAGACAGCTGTATAATTAAAGACACAGCCATGCAATCTCCAGCAACAAACACTGGTGGCAGAATGGGTCATACTGAAGAGATTATTGACTTTCAGCGTGGCCCCATCATAAGATACCACCTTCCTAACAAGTCAGTACCAAATTTCTGCCTTGGTCAACTGCAGGTGAAGTGATTGTGATATGGAAACTTCTATAAACAAGAGTTCAGTTGTGATGTCATAGGCCACACAAACAGAAAGGGACCCGATGACCCAACATCAATACCCAACCTCACTGATGCTGTTATGGCTGAATGGCAGCAAATCCCACCAACGATATTCAGACATCTAGAGTAAAGCCTTTCCCAAAGAGTGGAGGAAAAGCGGACCAACTTCTTATTTATACCCTTGGTTTGGAATGAGGTATTTGTCCATATATATATATAAAACACAATCAAATGTATACATGTAAGGGTTAAGACGGACAGAACACACAAACACAGCTGTGCCGGTTCCCTAAACACAGAGCTATCACAATATGGTAGGCTTTTCTACTTTGTCTTCAAAGGTCATTCTGATCTAAACAGAGCAGAGCGGAGGAAGGACAGGAAGTGAAACGAGATCACTGAACTCTGAGAGAGACTTTAAGGTGCACTGGATGTCATGCTACATTTGACACACGACTGCTGTTACTTGCTGGTATCTTCGTCTGATTGTTCATTAGCTGTAACGCCCCCCTCAGTTCAAACCATGAGGACAACAAGCCCATGGAATCGTGTGCCGACCCGCTGGATAACGGGAATACCTGGAAGCTTCTCGAAACAATTATTACCAACACAAATGCCGAAGTTACAAAAAAGTACACGTGAAAGTCATTCATATAAGGTACACAGAAAGTAAATTAACTGAATGCGAAGTGACCTGTGACGATGTGTTTGTTGAGATGGAAAATAACACCGCATGACACAGATATCTGAGACAAAACAGTGGATTTACTGGTGCAAACTGTTTTCTTTTCATAATAAAACAACACAAAAGAGCAAAGAATCAGCACTAGGAAGAGTTAACACAAAAATGATGGAAATGCCTTAGCAGAAGAACTGAAATTATACAACTTGAATAATCTGGGCGGCAGACAAAAGAATCCAGAAGAGGCAGAATATTCCGGGAGAACACACAAAGCAGCACCCAGTCTTATATTAGTGAGAGGAACAGGTGAGCCTCAGGGTGACTGCAGAAACTCCGGTGTCCATCCCCTCCTTCCACCTCCTCAAAGATCCAGACTGACGTGCTCCTGAGCAGCATGTTACTTTACACATTCAGGCTTTGGAGCAAACGGCCCCCAACTAAAGTAGTCACTTCAAAAATTCAGTGAAGAGCTTTTACATTCAAGTTAACATTAGTAGTCATAGGATGGATGCTGTGTGTGTGTTTGTTTGTGTTTGTTTTCAGGCAAGGGGGGTGTGCTTAACATCTGTTTCATTTGGAATGGGTCTTTTGATGTCATTTCCCAACGTATAATCAGGTGGCTTCGGCTTTGTTCATCTCCCCCTAGGCATCCAGCAGAGAATGGCTCTTTTCATTTTGTTTGTTCCTACGGCACCACTCCGACATTAAATATTTTTTCCCCCAGTCCCCAAGGTGTAGTGTCCCTCTTGTGCATACCTGATCCCTGGTGCTCTAAAAATGAAGAAACTCTACAGTAAACTTGTTAGTTAGCCAGTCAATTTCAATTTTATTTCTGTGCATTTTTATATAGTGCCTTTCACAACACAGTTGCCCCAAGACACTTGTCATGAGTGTGTCGTTATTACAACGTTACATTAATGGAAAAAAAGGAACAGACAGAAGACAATGGAGGAGAGGAACCGAAAACTCCTCAGCAAATAGAAAACAAAACCTCTTGGGGTCCAAGGCCAACTGGTCACCCAGCCCTCTTAGGCATGTTACCATTAAACAGTGCAGGGAAAGATATGACTATTATAGATTCAAGAGGGAAACTGTGGTCAGGTCGAGTCCCACAAACCATCATAGATTCAAGAGGGAAATTGTGGTCAGGTCGAGTCCCACAAACCATCATAGATTCAAGAGGGAAACTGTGGTCAGGTCGAGTCCCACAAACCATCATAGATTCAAGA
>JAACJT020000235.1:0-20965 GCA_009936485.2 Gymnarchus niloticus | reverse complement strand
GGAGGGGGGGAAAGGCGGGGGAGGGGGGGGGGGGAGGGGGGGGGGGGCAGGGAGGGGGGAAGGGAGGGGGGGGGGGGGGGGGGGGCTTATAATGGACTGGGTGGCCAGAGGGACGGTTGAGATGGAAGGACGGCGAATGATGAGAGAGATCACAACTCCACAGAATACAGAATCAAAATGTGCATAGTATTCCAGTCAGAGGTGAGGTCACTCACCCCCATCTTCAGCAACACCCCCCTTCCAACAGCTCCACTCATCTGTCCTAGGATGGGTGTTTGAACCCCACCCATCATCAGGGACAAAAATAATCACAAGACTCGTTCTGAACTGAATGAGAACATGACTACGTTTTCAAAATACAACCACACATTGATCGGTTCTGTGTAGGTGGGCAATGTGCTCCAAACGGTATAGTCTTCCCCCTACTCACAGCTTTAGGCCAACGCCCAGCTCAGAGACCAGGAACCGCATGTTCTGCTCACGGATGAAGGTACTTCAAAGCGCCAAGCATCTCCCACACACCGAGTTCAGCACTTCCCACGTAGAGAGGCCGGCAACGGGAAGACTCAGCCTCCTCCCCCTCATAGATGGTAGGGCGAGATGAAAGCTCTCCAGGTCTCTTCTCTTGCGATGTTGTCATTTTGCACACCACTCCTACTTCAACCTCCTTTAAGGTTTCTCGCTGCCAGACACAAACGACCCAAATGGACGTTGCTTCCGAAAAGATCACGACACTTTGCTTGGAGCAGATTCAGATTTGGGGGGAAAAATGACAGGCACAAATGAAAAGGGCCCCCGCTGGCATTAAAAATGTGGGGGGGGGGGTCAAGCTTCCAAGACAAGCCGATAAAAACATGGGGATGTCCCATTTACATTCTGGATAGATCCGTTAAATATCTATATCGGGGAGAGAGCCAAACACAATGGGAATGGAAGCCAGTCCGGTGCTCCCTAGAGACGGGTCCGAAAGAGTCCTGACCAACAAAGCCACCATGGGGGCCCTCCAGATTCCAGGCGGCACTGAGATAACGCCTCTTCATCAACCCATCATCACAAAGCTATTTAAGTAGATTAGAGAAACCTTGCTCAAGAGAGATGAAAAAAAAAAAAAAATAAAATAAAAAACGGTGGCTATTTTGAGGGCCTTGCCTTGATTATTTCTTCATAATTAGACTACTCCAATAATTGGCACCAGCTTTTTAATAGTCTCTACCCAGCAACTGTGATGCTTGCAGTGCATTTTAAAGGACGTAAACTTTAATAAATCATAACGAAGCCACAAATGTTTGCAAGGGAAGTAGGAAAATCCTTAAGCTGAAAATAAAATTAACAAAACTAAACAGCAATGCTATTATACGATTAATACGTTAAAAAAAAAAAAATGTGCTGGGACTATTTCATTTTAACAGCTTGAGAGTAGCAATTGTAGCAACAAAATCAGTTTTTCTCCTAATTCAGGATGAACAAAGAGTTAATTTTAAACCAGACTGGACCAATGGCGAACTACACAGAAAGGCATAGTTTCCTAGGTGACCGTGTGTGCAGGCGTGTGTATGTGGATGTCTGGACTCATGAAAATCTCCAAACTCCACATTTTAGAGCTGGACTGCCATACGGCCACACCTTCTTTTCTCCACATGAACAGCAGGAAGGCACGAGCCCAGGAACACCGGCCAGAATTTAAAAGCAAAATGAGGAACCGTGACCACGAGCGTGCATGTGAATAACACGAGAAGATACACGGAGCAGCGCCAGGGTGAAAGAAATCCATCAAAACCATCAGTGTGGCTGGTCATCCCGTGCAGAGAAACATGCTGATGTGTGATATTTTAATACGTCCCCAAGACAATAGGCACCTTTGCGGTTCATGGCACTGAAGCAGCATTCAGTGAGCCAGACAGGCCTGAGACTGCTGTGCCCCCAAACGCCACAACGTAACCTGAAATTGCTCCCAAGGGAACACTACATTATCTTAAAAGCACTCTTCACCAAAAGCCTGACACTTTCCCCCATGCCGCATTCAGGTGGGCGACCGGGGGTCCCATTGTAAGGTAGGTCAAAGAGCCCATCAGGAACTGCACATGAAAGGAAAATGTAGGTTGGACCCATGTTTCGACGTTTGATACCTGCGTGCCGTCCCCATAAGACCAAGAATGAAACCCCCATCTAGCTGTATGCTTGGGCCGAGAGGGTGGGACAAATGGACGCTCACTTAGCAGGAAGATGCACTGTTCCATCCTCGCAAGCTACCAAGCCCCAACCGGGCCCGTCTCCACAGCAATCGCTCACGCAGGGAAAACAAATCAGTGCCACTCTGAATGATGAAAAAGGCGGATTAGTCTGATAGCAAACGCCGAGGAGCAGATCAAACAGGGGAGGTGGGCGGACCCAAAAGGACAGACACGATGAGACACGTTCAACCCAGTAGCTGTCGTTGCGCCGTTCTCCTGCCGCTACAAAAGAACGCGACCGAGAGCTTCTCCACCAGTGGGTTTCAACAGCATACAGCGGTGGTTATTCAATGCTAACGTGCATCGTTTTCCCACACCAACCAGGTCTTATCTCCTCAGCAACACACCGCGCGATACCAATAAATGTCAGCGCGACGGATTAATCATGACGTGTCAGCTCTACTTTTCTGTGGAATTCCCCTCCTGCTGGCCTCTGATTCACGACTTCTGCTGAACCTCGGACCTCAAAATGCAAGGGAGTGCCTAAGCTCTGTGGCAAGGCTCCAGTCATCACCAGATCATGTGGAACTGCGGCATTACAGGTAGACCTGACACCAGCTAAATATGCCTTGATGCCATTCCTATGAATCCAGGAACACTTCTAACCAACCTTGAACTTCCCTGCACACAATCTTTATCGCTCTGAAGTACAGATACCACTTCACTTTCTGTTTATAAGTGGTGCTGTTCCTCAAACCAGATAGCAGACTCTGGACTTCCCTACCACTCATCAATAGAGCGCATGCAGAGAAATCATTTTAGCAGAAGCCAATACTGTCCGTTGATGGGTTTTTAGGTTTCACACCTACCCCCAGTAAATGTGATAATTAAGCCTCGTACAGCTCATGGTCTTCTCTACCACAAAGAACCTGCTCAAGGACAGTCAGGAGCAGGATGAAAACCCGTCAACCCCAAAAAATGGCTCAAGGTTCTCACCTTGTCCTTCCGCTGCTTGGCTGCCTCCTCCGCCGACAGCAGCGTCTTGTAGTAGGAGCTACGCTCTGCGGTGAAGTGCACCTTTGAGAGGCCGTGCTCCACCAGGCTCACTGAAAGGTTCACACCATCCACGTGGAGCCAGCCGATAAAGCTGCCCGCCTTGTCCATGCTCTCCACCTCCACCTCCACCTGTGGAAAGAAAGGACGGACCCTGCTGGTTAATACACGACTTTCATAGTGGGCAATGGGCAGGTCTTGCCATTATCCTTTACTTTGCTCGCTGGGGAGGTAAGGAAAATGCTTGGGAATTCTCACCCGGATAGATGGATATGCCATTTGGACTGATTACTGCCCCGAGGTTCACACTCATTCACACTCTGAGACGGTGCCTTCCTAGGAACGCCAGCGAACATGGCCGAAGGTTTTCCGTTAAAATGAAGATGGTACGGGTGCCTCGGTCTTTAATATACTAAATCCCTACTGAGTTCCCTACTTTGAGCAATGATATGAAAAGTTCATTTAAAACAAAGCCAAGACAAAAGCCTCGAGGAGACTGTCACGGGACGCTGGGCGTTCGAGTCGCCTTCCCAGCACTCTGCATATTTGCAGTATTAGTGGGAAATCCTTACGGGCTTTTACAGACTTAAAAAGCAGGAAAGACAGAACATGAGAAAGACGTGAGCGGGAAGAAATTAAAGAGAGTCAAATGAGACTGACGACATTTTCCATTTCAAACTTTTCAGCCAAAAGCTAGGCACGAACGCGGACAAACTTAAATGGAAGGAAGCGGGGGCTGCGGTGGTCCCTTCTAATGGTCCCTTGGTGAAAGATGCCCCTTCAACGTGCCAGAGACAACGATGTAGCTATTTACACCCCAGGAGGCAGAGCAGGAAAGCAGACCGTATTTCCGTCAGGGTGAACCTTCTGGTGGAGTCTTTGGGGAGAGGGAGGGGGGGTGCAGACAGGCTAGCAGGCATGGGTACTAGGTGCCCTGTGGGGTGCTCAGAGGGAATGGGGGGGGTGGCGTATGGGCACAGCGTGACTGCCTGCTCTAATTGGCAGAAGTGACTGGCGGCGAGCCCTCAACCCAACCCCTCCCTCGAGTGCACACATCCCCCCCCCCCTTCCAGATCGCAGCTGAGTGTGACCAACGGACAAAACCCAGGGAACCGGAGGCCTTTCTAAAATTTTTTTTTTTTTTTTCTGTTTTCTGGGGACGGAAGCAGAGGGGCATCACTGGCAGATGACCACAGGTTCAAGATCACTGTATGCGGTGTCCGGATGAAAGTGGTGCTAGTGGACACTGAGGGAGCCGAGCCGGTAGAGCAGGAATCTCCAACGAAGTGACGGGGACATGGCTAAGCTAGCTACCAGCCTCTCAGCGAGAAAGCACCAGAAGCTTCAAGTGTTTTTTTGAGGCGAAGGCAGCCGAATAAATCAGGTACTTAACAGCATGGATGTGACACTTAAAAAAAAAAAAAGGAACACTCGGCTCTGGATCAAACCATGCTGTAAGACAGCCGTTTAGACGAGCTGCAGTCAGGAGCACGGGGCAAGTGAGCACGCCTCCCTCCGTGAGATACAGGCGATTTCCAATGATGGGGCTCCCAAATAGAAACAATAAGGGTCTTCTGTCTTTAACCCAAAGCCTCTGACGCAGAAATGACAGCATAGAGGGCAGAATCAATCGCTCAGCCATGCATAAAGAGGCATCTGGGGGGCGGGCGCAAGAGGGCCGGGCACACAGGCCGATGCCAGTCTGTCGTGCCCAATATGGCCACCGGACAAAGCCAATGGCGACCACACGATGCAGGTCATGCTAGCATAGAGAGAAAGCGCTTTAATTCCCAGAGAGACACAAAGACAACCGAGACCATTTCCTTACACGATAACAGGATACCAATATTTCAAAATATTCACTCAATATTTTGTACACTTACCTGCAAATCCAATCTGGTCCAAAACAATTTAAAACAAGGAAATTTTAGAAAAATGCAGACAATGTGCGGCCTTATTTTATTACTGAGATACCCCAGAGATTTCAACTTTAAAGATAATTATCCAGTTTAAAAAGCATTGTTAGAGATGGATATATTCAATTAAAAGATAAATCCATCTTTTTCCTCCTGGACAAATAGAAGCAGAAAACAGAGGGGGAAAAAAGGAGAAAATTAAAGTCTGGTGGTGTACTTGCTGGAATGGACTGACAGAGCTGCTGCCCGGATGCATTATTCTCCTGGGGTGGACGCTCTAATGGGAGGGAGGACAGGATATCAGATGCCAATTTCTCTGCTAGTGTGGAAGTTTTATTTAGAAAATGGAGGCTAACAATTAAGGCCACGGGACCCTCGAGTTTACAGACCCGCTCAGAGGCACGCACAAACCTTAATTGCATCATGGAATGTTCTACAAAAAAGGAAGGGGGATACAGTCTTAGCCAGAAAACGCGTGCTTTATGTGCATTTTCCATACCCTGGAGGTAATCTAGGATAGAAAGGATAACATAAGGTAACAGATGCAGGAGTATTTATAGAAACAGAACACAAACCTAAGTAAACTAGAAATCTAAAAATACACAAATCTTACAAGTGCACCCAGCTAATTGCTAACCTCATTAAAAATAAACATAAGCATTGTAAGCAGGTCTTGGAAAGATGCTGTTCTTGATACGCTCAAACAAATTCTGTTTAATTAAGCAGCTAATAAAAAAAAAAAAAAAAAAAAAAAAAAAAAAAAAAAAAAAAAAAAAAAAAAAAAAAATCACATCATATATGATTAACGGTTCTGAAAAACGCCATACATGGAAATCAATTCCAATCCGGCATGGAAAATAAACAAGCAAAAAGTGTTGGTCCAGCCCACCGTCACCTGTAAGGGCACCCATTTGTGAAACGTAGAACCTTTAAGTTTTGTTCATTTTTATTTTGATGCATTTTTCTGGGAGCACCCCGCGGCCAACCGGGAAAAGCAACAGGAAGATGTACGGATTGATTTCCGGCCCCTTTCTGGTGCCACCTTTCCGGGTCTTTCCGAACAGTAGCCGCGCGAGCAGCCGTGACGAGATGTTCTTCACGTGCTTGTCCTTCACGGCCGAAGGCTCTGGATGCAGCTGCGGCACGGCGGGAAGATGCCGGCCAAGTGACGATGCTTAACGGTGCGACATCTTGCACCGCGGATGTTGACCAAGATGACAAATGCTGCAGCCACGGGGAGAGGCTTCAGAGATTGAACTCCAACGTTTTACTTGCACGCCGGCACAAGAACACGGCCCTTTTGGAGATTGCAATGCTTCAAAATATCGCAGTATGATTATGATTCGCCCACAAACCGTCCCTCAACTACGGCATCTTCCTTTGCCCACAAGACAGGCAGGATCATTTACCTCGAACGACCCGTGAACAGCTACTCTACACGCACCAAAAACGTCAGCCTGCGGTCACCCTAAATTAAATCCCCACCGTTCTGCGTTCGCTTTTACGACAGCCAACAGGTATGGGTGATGAGGCGCGACTCATGCGTTCCAATAACTCCGGCCTTGGCGGGAAGGTTATCCCACATCAAAACATCGCCATCAACAGTCCAACAAATTCACCCCCCAGGGAGGATCCGCCTCATCATTTCTGGTGGGTCACAACCATTTTCATTTTTCAACAGAAACTATATATTACTGCAGCAGAAGAAACTGGAGAGCTTGAGGTGGGGGGGCTGTTCTTTAGAACCCTTCTCCCTTACACAGTACATACTGCAACACCACACTATGCGAGGGCCATTGTCTTCATTTTCTTTAAAACGGGAAATAACGTTGGCCTCCGAAACACCAATGCGGCTTGGACAGCTTCCAGGCTGGGCTTTCAACATCTCCTCACTAAATTATACAGCAGAACAAAAGCAACAGTAGAACACTTTAAATTGACACACACACACACACACACACACTACAGCACAATATATGCCAGCTGACCCATCCCACTAAACATTTTTTATACCGATTGTCTTCAAACAACTTTTAAAATGAGATTTCTTTAGTCTAAAAGATTCAATGTATTGCAATTGATCTTGAGACAAAAAGGAATTCACTTTTTCGCTGCTCCTCAAAATTTTATAGATCCCTCTCTCAAACTCCAATAAAACACAAAGTAGGAACAGTCAAAAATAGCAAGGCAATACCACCGCGCATAATGAGTACAGTAAGTGCATGAAGCTTTATGTCGGACTGGAATTTAAGCTTTGTATACAGTTTCTGCTAACTGGTGGGTGTTTCTGTAAAAGATACTACGATCAGCAGGGAAGAGGCAGGAAGGTCAAATGAGCACCGGCCACACTAACAGCCAGCCTCACAGACCTCCTGCCCGTCACTTCACGCTACCCTACGTTAATTTTTCCGCTTCCCATTTTTTGTTCCACGTCAGTTTGTTTCGAGCAGCAATGCGCAAACTTCGCTGCGGTGAGGGCCTCGCGAGGCGCTCGCGTGAACATGACGGAGAGCTTCCAGTCCAAAACAGGGTGTGCATCTCAGGGTTTAAATTTAGCATTTACGACCGTGCGAGCTGCGTATCCAAAACCACACTTCAGAGGCGTTAATGCAGGGATCCTCCACTGGAAATTGCGGGAAATTACTTAGACATTCAATTCAATCTCCTGCTGTGAATTTAGTGGAACGAACTGCTCATTGGACAATCAGGGAAATGGCTATGGTGTGTGTGTGTGTGTGGGGTTAAAGGACGGGGCCAAGACGGAGGTGACCTTTCAGAGTTAGAATCGGGGTGAGGCAGACTCAGGCCTCCCCCGAGGAAGATGGAAATGGGGCAGCAACTGCATGTGGGCGTCAGGCTGCATAAGAAGGTCCCTCACACACGGGAGTGAGGCGGTACCGACATCTTTGCCACTGGCAGCACAAACATATTTACCCCATACAAAGAAGGGCAACTCACACACCCCTATTACCCCTCCGAAACAACAACAACGCACTGAGCACCTCACGACACCCTGAAACCCCCAGGACAGCACCCCGCAGACACAAAACGGCCATCTACTCCACAGCATCTCCAGGGCAGTTTCTCCATCCCGGTCCACAACGGATCTTCAAATGCAGCTCTCACAAAAGGCATAAAATCTAAAAATCAAAATCTCCAGGTGGAAAGAAAAGCAATTAAGCAGCTGTGTTATTAATGAATTAGGTTATCGAGCCGTGAGGTGTGACGATGGAACAGCGGCGTTGCAGGGAGCGGTTCAGCCTAACGAGCCCATGCATCACGCCTTAAGCACGTTAGTAAACGAGTCGCGGCCGGACCGCCCAAACGCACCCGCGTCATGGGAACTAAACAAACAAACACATGATGATAAACAACGGAAGTCAGCAGAGACACGCGTGGCCATTTATAAAGGATCGCCAGCGAACTCGGCCGCTTCTGTTCGGAGAAAAGCTCTTCCACTGCCTTGCAGTGCTGCGTTCTTTTGAGCTACGAAAAAAATACATCGGTCCAACAGCCGTAACCGTTAAGCCACCATATCTTATAAGGAGTGGTCATATGTGAATCGCAGGGTTGGAACTGCACTCTCGGCCTACTAAGGCTGCCCAGTGTTGGTGTGTGACCCAATCGCAGGTCACATGAAGACACGTGGACGACATACAGCTTCAACAGTCTGCAGGAATTCAACTGAAAACGGCTCTACATGACAGAAACGGGACAAGTGCGACATCCTGCAAAAATGAACAAAGGTTACAGCCGTTTGTCTGGCCAGAATTAGGGCTTCTGTTGTAGGGAGGTGTGGGAACGGTCCTTCTGCTGGATAGTGGGACAGACCGATTCATTTTTAGACCTTTTACCTTCACACCTGAGCTGTCTGGGAGCCATCACACGTCTTCAGACCAAAGTGACAGCAAGGCACATACAATCTCAATCACCAGTCCTCGCTGCAGAACCGGCCGGATCGTAAACATAAATTCTACTCATCGCGCCTTCCTCATTGTCACACATACACAAAATTATTCCACAATTTCAAAACAATAGTTAACCTCGAACCCACACCTGTATACTCTCTGCAATTGGCTCTGCCCACCAGTCCACTAAAGGTCAGAAAAATCCCCTCAATCTGTGGGAGATCCATTTCACCAGAAGCTTAACTACCAGAAAATTTCTGCTGACTAGAAAACTGAGTTTGTGTCAATGTCTCATTTTACTCAGACTCCGCCTCCAAACTAGCAAATCATTAATCGTTTGTTTCAAAGACGATATTACTACCTTATGCTCTCGTTTTCCTAGCAGAGATGCTGCCTTCTCTGTTAACCTTTGATGCTATATTAAGTTCACAAACGTTATCGGGAAGCTGGAACGATGCATTTTCACACGTTAACTATTCAGTGAACGCACGACACCGGTATTTATAAATGGGTTCTGTAGATCTTACCAGAATATACAGCCAAAGCCTTTCTATTGACACAAAATACTCACATGAAAACAATTTATTTGTTTTGAAGGAATACAGTAAATGTAAATAAGGTTATGATGCCTGAATACCCCTCTCTATTGCATGACTCAGCGGTCAGCTTCAAGACCAGTTTAGATTAGCAGCAATCGTGCACAGCTATCCTGATTAAAACACTGAGAGAGGGGTACGTATGACAGATTCTCATCAAATGCCATGGTTTACATCACAGATTTTTAAGGCATGTTGTACCTTATTTCATGAAACTACAGTGACATTTCAAATGTATGATTTTAGAAGATTGTTAATAAGTAAAATACCTCAACGGAGAACCAGAGATGTTAAAAGCCATTTTGATTTGAAGCTGCATCAAAACACACACACACACACACACACACACACACACACACACACAACAGCAACAAGCCACACATTTAAATTTATTCTCTTCAAAAATTCAATCCATCCTGTCAAAATTAATGGCTCCATTTATGTGTTATTTACCTGTAATTCCCAAGCCAAAGCTGCAGTTATATAAATACGACTTTTTCATATCACTCTGACTGCAATCACCGTTTGCTGCCTCGAATCCTAGAAGTTAAAAAGCGTGATTTATTTTTTTTCTTCTTCGTCCCTGGCATGCTTTAGAAACAGCAGTTACAGTGGCAATATCGATTTGGCCTTGTGTTCCCCCTGATGGCTCTGAAAGGCTCAAGGAAAAACACTGCACCATGTTGGATCCTGCATAAGGACGAGCCGAGCGCCGGTCTATCGGAACACTTCGTGGGCCGGCTACCCACGAGACTGCGGGAAGCTGCTGCTGCCTTTCATCGAGCTGAGGCTGGGGGCTGACGTTTACAGAAGCCTTCCAAACAGATCAAAAAGATAGAGAGAGAAACGGATCCATCCAGTGAGAAGACAGAAGGCCGTTCGCGGTTCAGCCGATGCACCGCAACTTGGGTCGCAACGAACCCGGGACCGCCAGGACAGCATTAGACCAATATTAAAATCACGTTTTACATGCAGGATATAAAAATCTAATGGACAAAATAGGTTTGCGGGATTTTTTTACGACTCTCCAGTCAAAATGCTTTTCCGCAGGATTTTTTTTTTGTTGTTGTTGTTGGGGGGGGACTGACATGGAGTACCTTATCCGCTACTCACTATTGGCAGATGCTGGGTCACCAAACCCCATGTTCTCCTTCCTACACATCATGTAAAAATGCCTGCAAAATGAATGGTCATTCGACAGCCAGACGCCTATCCCAGGATGCAATGGGAAAGAGTCTACGTCCCTGACGGGATGAACATAAAGATCAGTATGAACCTCCAGGTAGCCTGTATCAAACCGGGGTCTGGCTTACTGCGAGTCCAACCGTCGACCGCACCATCAAGCCTGTGGGCCAACCCGGTGAAACGTCAGACTGCCTCAGCAGAGAAAAGACCATAGATGCTACGTGGTACCACAGTCACCCGCCACGGCAGGCTCCCCTGTTACTGGCAGATGGGAGGGCTTTAGGGAAGTGTGCCAGCTGGGCAGCACTGCGGTCTTGGGTAAATGGAGAGACAATAAACTGAACTCTGATAGCCATGATGAACGAACACAAAATGTACGCGTTACACCAAGTCAACAAAAACAAAGCATTTTTAAGAGTGCCATTTTCTGAATGCAGAGCCGAGAGCACGGGGGGGGGGGAATCGGGCAAAGAAAACCATAAAAGGCGTTTAAAAAATTGACGGATGATATAAACATTTGTAGCATGTCACTCAGTCAGCAGCTTCACATCGACGTTAAACGGCAATCCATTTTAACAGGGGCCACTAGTGCTTAATGCAGGCAGGCATTAGGGCCAAGAAGGACCACCCACTGACCAGTGATACTAACCTGACCCACAAGATCAGGAATTCAAAGCTGTAGCAGAATACAAAGGGATTAAAAAAAAAAAGTCTGCAAACCTATTTGACCTCCGATAATCCAGTTATCAGAGAACGTCTGCACAAAACGCTTCCTGCACACAAATTTAGATCTAGTTCTGCACATCATAACAAAAACAATCATTTGACCATCGTACGGAATTGAATATTTCATCACTGATGTAAGAGAGGAGCTCGATAACGACTGGCAAAATCGTCACCAGGGAAGAGTAGCTTCCAAACCGGAAGCTGGCTTTAACTTTTACTTGACAGATTACTGAAACGCGAGTAGCTACAGGTGTCTTGCCGTGTAACATTTTCAAATTCACGTAGAAGCGGGGCTATTAAAGCACCTCGGAAAACAGCTGGCCTGCAAGACGCCGCCAGCAAACGCTCGGAAGCCGCCCAGCCTCTTGAAGAGATGGCCAACTTGGTACCCCAAGCAGGTCCCACCTCTCTGCCACGTGGCAGAAATAGAGGGGAAGAGCGAAAAATGTACATGGTGAACAACACCTGCGGACAGGGAACCCTGGTCGGAGAGTTTAAGGTTCTAATGAACCCCCTATCATCTTCGCAGACTTACGAGAGAACCCAATGAAAAGCACATTGATGATATTCCATTCACATATCCATGTGCACACCAAGCCCGAATAAATTAATTCCAGATCTTCCTGCATGATCTTCACCATCCTATTCCCTGGTTGCCAACAATGCCAGGACAGAGTGACTTCAGACAGTGTTCACACAGAGGCTTGCACACGCACGGAGTACGGGATGAGCAGACTGTAACAGCCTAGTTATTAAAATCAATAGCAATAACCCCAATCCGTCTCTGTTCGGAGTGACTTTCGGCACAGATCGATGGATGGATTACGTTTTCAATGTGAAACTTAATTCCTTTTTCAAAGAGGGGAGATTACACTTTCAAATAAGAAATTAATGCAGCCACGCAAGAACTACGCAGTCCACTGGGGGGCCGGGTGGGTGATCGCCCTGAAGGACAGCTTCATATAGTCACTGATAATAAGTATCAGCTGAGCTCATAACGCTCGTCGTCCTGGCGACGGGGGCAACCCCAGTCCAATCTACACACCTCCGCCTGCACTGGGCGCCATCATTTCACGCGTCAGTTTGATTACCACAGGGTTTATTTTGAAGGAAGTTTAAAAGTTAACGCACTGTACCTGGGCAGAATCAGTCTTTCTGACAAACTGATCCTTGGATGCCTCTTGGCGAGGGGGGAAAAGCCTTTATTTGTTCCTTACTACCTGTCCTGAGTAAGACCAAATATGGGCAACTTCCAGCTCTGCATAAACAAAGCTGTTAACATCTTATAAGAATGTGAGACTCAACCATCACTAACGTCCTTCCCAATGAATGCTGAGTGATGGTTCTTCTGTATGTGAAGCTCCCACTGCCTTCAACGGGGCAGACTTCCCAACAACACAAACACTTAGGTGCCGCGGGAGAACTCTGCTGTTAAGGCTACACTTTCCGGCCTGGGCAAAAACGAACCTGTACTGCATGAGGCTCACTGGGGTAAGCCTCACACTCCACGTCCGAAAGGGGTTACCTGTTGAAGGACAACCAGGATGAGCATAGCTCCCATGGTCAGCGTCTTCTACAAAGAGCAGCAGCAAGTCAGGGAGGGGCGGGAGTGAAGGGGCATCGGAATGGAGCGAGAGGAACACGGGACGAGCTCCAGCACGACAAAATCAGAGAGGGGAGGAGGCCCATCTCAGCGCAAACCAGCCGAGGAATCGGAATGAAAGCAGGAGAAGAACGTTCCCTTCAAAATGTCACAGGAAATGGAATAGCGGGACAAAAACGGCATCGGGCCCAAAACAGTTGAAATAAACGAACTAACAAGGCACAGAACAAAAAAGGCCTTTCACGAACAGCACACGGCAGCAATTTACTGTAGCAGGACATAACCGGGTCTACTGAGGTAACCGGAGTCAAGCCGCTAAACAGTAACCTAACCACTAACAGAGGGCGAGGACAGCCCGGCGACAGGGGCGGATGGCGACTGAAGGTCGAAAACGGACACACTCCAGGGCACAGACCGGTCAGTGGAAGCAGCTGGCAGCCCATTAAACATGGCAGGGGTACACGTCAGACATGTCAAAAGCTACGAGACGACGACGGAAGACAAAAGGTGACACATGATCACTTAATGACATAACAGGCTACACGTGACGCCCCACACGACACACTCTACACAAACGAAGATGGTGACATCTTGGGGGGTCCTCACCCTCGTTTCTGTAAACATTGGTTCACGTCGGTATAAGTTACAGGTGTGCACGTAGGCTTCGAACGTGAAGCAGATCCCAATATCTCAGTGTTGACGAGACGATGAAACACCTTTAATATTATCAGCGATCCTGTCGTCTGGTCACAGAAGCCCACTTGGGGACAGAAGCACTGTGTTTTTGCCATTTGCGTGTCTGCACTAACGACCCAACTCAAACGGGCCCCTGGAATCAGACAGAGACCAAGTTGGTAGAAATCAAACACCCCCACCCCCCAGTGGTACTGTTTGTGTAAACGATGGGTCAAAAATGAGAGGATAACGTAACCGAATATGACAGAATACACAAGAGTCTTTAATGAAGAGCAATTTAATTGGGCCATAAAGTATGGTAAACGGAAAGGAAAAAAGGTGTCACAGGACAGAGCCCGTGTCACTCAAGTTGTGACGGGGGGATTCGTCAGATGGGCAAAAGTTTAATCAATTTTAAAAAATTAAAAAAAAAAAAAACCCCACAACCATTTTCTCAGGTCCAAGTGAAGCCGTTTCACGCGGCAGCCGGGGACGCATGATTCAACGCTCTATCGGTGCAGCGAGGCGCTGAAGAACCAGCGGTCGGTTTCCATAGAAACAATTGGATCAGGGGCAGCAAAAGTGAGTCTAAACCTTTAAACGGCTCCAAGGCTGATGAGCCGAACGAGAGGAAAGGCGCACATGAGATCCAAGATTCTCTGTCCGGTCAGGAAAGCTCCCGGCGCACGAGGGTAACCCACCAGAGAGAAGAGGACCTGCGGTCATTATTAATGACATCAAAGATGTGGCACCCTGGAATTTCAGTGGCCTTGTAGGAGCGGGGCAGTTGACGAGCGTTTACGCGTGCCCGCGGGCGCACCTCTCCCCCACAGAGTTAAGTGATAGAGACCGCTAAAACGTCAAGAATAAGATGTCATCTACAGTCAATTGTGCTTGGTCTTCTGTACGCCTCAGATGGTTGCTAAAGGGTCAAAAGACTCAAATTTCATCAACAGGTCACCACTCTGAACCTGTGTGCCTGTTCAATCTATGGTCACGCAAACACAGAAAGCTGTGTTCTTATCCCCGATTAGACAAGGCAAAACCCTGATTTTGAGGATGATTAGCTGCACCATATCAAAGTCTTCTGTAACAGGTGAGAAAACACCTTTCCTTGGTTACAGGTCAACCCCCCCCCCGACCCACAGCTTGATCCACTTTCCCTCATCAACGTTAGTTTACACATTAAGAGCCATTGAAGGTGCCTCCATGGAAACAATGACCCGTCATAGTTGACTCTTAATGTGCTCAAACGTGTTAAGGCCATGCATTTCTCATCCCTACAGGGAGACTCCTGGGCTCATTGCTCGATTGACAAGAAATACACAAAGCCTGGAACACGACCTTATATATCCACCCTGCGTCACGACATAAACACAACAAGCAGCAAAACAGGAGCATAGACTGATGCAGGAGACCCGCATCTCCCCAGAGCCACAGTGGCTTCCCTGGTCGTCCTTTGGAAGCTACCAAGGAACCAGGTGGGCTTGGGCCAAGTGTTGTTTACTTCAACTTCAGCACCAGAAGATGGTTAAACAGAGGCAAGTCCTCTGGGACTGAAGTGAATCTGAGAGATTCCGGCGTCTGGGCAATCGATCCAAGTTCTCCAGCCCCCCCCCCCAGCCTGAGGAAACAGCAGCGGTAAAATCCCAGAATACCTGACTGCTGCTGAGAAACCGATTCATAGTGACTGGTTGCCCAGGCTGCGTAGCGACCATGGATTGTCACCTAACCCTCTTTGGGAGCATCTCCCAGCATCCTTGCCCTGGGGGAAACATGCAAGGCCCTCATTCTACCCCTCAGCTTGCTGCTCCGGTGTAGGTTGCTGCTTGGAGGCCTTCCGACTGGTTGGCTCAAGTCGCAGATTCCAAGCCAGGACACAGAACGCCAACAGACCCCCAACAGGGGGGGCTGTTCCTAGGGGCTGGGGGGGTTTGATGCTCTGATGCATGATCATCCGAGTCGGAAAGTGATTCCATTTCCCGGTTGGGTCTCACGGGCGCCAAACTTGGAGATTCAGGTTGAGACGGGCCACACCTACCATCTCTCAACACCACTTCCAGAAAAGGATGGCAGCATTGGACTTGCATGCGTATTCATGGACACACAGTTACTACGCATCCAGTAATGCGCTCTTCCGTGCGCAACCTCAACAGAAGCACAGTGGACAGAAGACCTTGTGTCCATGCAGTCAGGACTGGCTCAGCGCTATCTATTTTAATCCTGTAATCCAACCAACATAAAGGGGATTTGGGAAAATGGGAAGTTCTAACAAAATTAGTTTGCATTAGCAGGATTTAAAGGAAGGAAAGGATCAGTTTTTATTCCCCTGTGAAGTGATTTATCGCTTCCTATTCCTTCGCTACACATTTTCAGACAGCCAATCGCTAATCAGGCTATAGCAGCCTTTAACCTCGCTGCATGGTAAACAGGGACTCTGGGTTATTGACTTGAGCCCAGAAACCCCATAGGGGACATCCTGCCGCTTCTGGACAGACCACACAGAGCTGTCACACTCAACAGATTCACTCCCAAGCAGCAAAATTTTGCTTCCTTCTGCGATGCAGTTAGAAACTTGGCTACCAGTCTGGTTGGAGCATCGATGCGTGAGAAGATAAACCACGCAAAACCGGAGGCTCGTCCGAGCGTCTCGAACTCCGCCGCGTGGCATCGATTCACACGCACTAGTGCGTCAATCGGCTGACAGGAAACAAGCGACAGGCACCTCAGCGCGTAAAACAAAGCTGCAGTCAACTCAAATGGACAAATTAGCAAGGATGAAGGAGTGGGTGAGAACTGAGACAAAGAACTGATTTGGCACATTATGGTTTAGGGACACATCTTCAAACCCCCCCCCCCCCCCCCAACTTAACACATCAGCAGCCAATCTGCAGTCCTTGACATTCATCTCCTGACGAGAGCTCAGAAGATGAGAAAAATCTTGGATAAGAGTCTTTTTTCATCCAGATTAAAGGTAGAGCCACACGTTTACCCAGACTCATCTTAAAAAGCTCGGGAAATGTGGTCTTAGTGAAAGGACGACAGGCCCTTAGGGTTTAAGTATAACCCCCAAATGCACAACCAAGGGTCAATCATGAGTGATACCAGAGATGCATTATCACCAGCATGACTGCATACTGTCACTCTGTTAGGAGAACTTAAATAGCAGATCCCCCCCCCCCCCCATTTTATCATGTATGACAAAAATTGACTATTGCACTTTGTGATAAAATTTTTACTTTTTCTTGTTCCTGGGTAGAAAGTGTTATTTCCCAATTGCTTGTGCCTGAAGTAAATGGAAAACACCTGTTTTTCTCTTCAAACTTTGCTTTTGTGACCTGGGTAACTGGGGGCTGATACATGAGAGTCAATTACATTACATTTCATGATCCAGGTCATAAAAGCCAAGTTTGAAGGGAATAATGGCCATTTTCGATATTTTTATGACATAAGCAATTAAGAAATAACACACACATACAAACCAGGAACAAAATTTGTGTTACAGTGTTATCAACACCCGCTAGTTATTCATCATGTTAAGTAAAAATGAATGTATACCAACAATGAAGGGCTAAGACTCTACATATACCTGAAGGTATTTACATGACTCCCCGTCATGCGTAGATCTCCGGGCTTGTTCCACTCAACCATGTCGGAATATAAAATGTTTGCATTTACAGTAGTAAGCTCATAAATGCTTTTGTATATAACGAACCCCATACATCACATTTCCAGTTAAGCTTATTACATCAACACCTAATCGGTTTACGTGACAACTGATAAATGGCTTCCCTGTGAGGTAAAGTGAAAGCTCACCCCACTCACCTACCAACACAGATCACCCCCTGCCTCTTCTTTTAAAAAGACTCCTCAAATTCCGGAAGTGAGCTCAGGTCGAAACACGATGCTCATAGCAGCCGGGTCAACACATACCTTACAGGATGTCACAAGTCCCGTTTTGGAAGGGCCTGTCGGTATGGCAACGTGGCGATGATGGAAACAATCTTAGGAGGTCAACTGACCAATCACGTTATATAATATACAAGCGAGAATGAGGGCGCTCGGCTGTGCCGTTTAACAGGGACCCCATGACGAGCCACGACCATTCCTGTCATATTTGGTTAATATGATGGGAGGACAAATCAGACTCATTTAGGCAAAGGAAGTTCCCAGGAGTCTCTCTTTGACAGCCAAGGAAACGCAAGCAACCAAATAAGGTGTTATATGGATGAAAGGATACAACCAAAAACGAATCAGGATCATTAAGGAATAAACAATGGGTATTATAATTACATTCAAATGAGAATATGCCTAACGATGCTCAATGATTTCAACTAACCAAAAAAAAATAATAATAAAAAATACAACAAAAAAAGTAATTACCGAAATATGTCCACTGAATCATGAAAGGATTAAAAAAAAAAAATAAACTTCTAAACTGATACATTTTTAAGCATTATTACTTTTACTTTTGCAAGTGCATTGCCTAAAATGTACATCAATTAAACTGTTAATTTCCTAAAAAAAAAAAAAATGCTTAATGTGCACAGGGACAAACAAATTTCCTGTAATTAATTTTTGGAAAAAACACAAAGATAATACATTAGGCTAGCCTTTTAAAAAGTGAAGGCTCTAATTACTCCAGCGGGCTTTGACCGATTGGATTGCGCAGTTCAATAAATCAAGAAATGCCAAAGAATTCTTTCTGCTAACGAATGATTCAGAGGTTTGGCAAGAACGCTCTCGTGCTTCTATAAACTGCCAAAAGTTTTGTTCAACCAGGATTTATTCCTTTTATGCCCCCCCCAAGAGCTGGAATGAGGGTTCAAGCCATGAGACCTCCCACAGACAAACCCGAAAAAGACGGACAAAGAGAGGTCCTGACAGGCCACGAGGAAAGGCAACTCCCCATCCGGCAGACCACAGCCAATCCGGCTTACAAATCGGACCCCTCCCCTAGCAGACTGCAGAAAACAAATTGGGGAAGGGCCCGACCCCCGCCTCCACCCCAGGTACACCTCCCGGCACAAAATTTAGCACCCCCCCATAACAGAAACTGTTCCTCAGAGCACAAAAGCATTATCAATTCACAGACGCGGCGCTTTCAGCTACTGCAATAATGTTCCTTTAAAAAATAAATAAATGAAAGAAATGGGTTCACATTCTTAAACTAGCCGTTAAAACCCTGGATAAAAGATAAAAAAAAAAAAAAAAAAAAGCCAAACGTGCATTAATCACGACACTTTGAGGGTCAGTGTCTTCTGGCAGTGGTTGAGGTCACTCACACCCCGCACCCCGCATTGCCAGCATGTGATACCCAAGACATCTTCAGCGACTAAGCGTGACAGGCATCGAGGGTCCACAGTCCTTGTACCCCCGTCACACACAAAATTGACTATTCATGAGGGGAGAAGTTGCCTCCTATTTCAGTTGGGGGCACGACAATTGGAAATCTCTCGGGAGTTAATACCAGGCAAATACAAAGTTACACAGTGGCCCCATTAAGCAGGCATAGCTGATGCAGGACTTGGAGAATCAGGGTGACTGCTGTTTGACTCTTAGTGAGGGTACAGATCCTAAACCTTCAGTAAATACCCAGCCGGGGCAGATGAGATAAAGGCCTCTGGTAAACAGGAAAATGTTTACGGGACAGAGTGCAAAATGCTGAAAGCATGAAACATAGCCTCTTCGTGGTCTCAGGGTATCGCAGGTTCAAGTATTACGCCTCCAACACAGAGCACCACCAACAGGCGGGCAGCCATAGCTGGCTTATCTGGAGGGGAAAACACCCTTCACAGAACAGGACGAGTACGTACAGCCAGAAACTGGGTCGACTAATGCCAGGAAATACTGCTCACTGACAACTGAGGGCCAGAGGCAAAACCAACAGGCTTGATATTGACGAAAGCCGCCTTTACATTCTGCCTGATTAAAATGAAAATAAGACCTTGGATGTCCTTCTCACCCAAGAGGTCAGGCAGACACGAGCCAACCCAGCTGACTGCAGTCACGGTATTCACAAAGCCAGTCAGACACAGTCAGATCAGACCGTAGATCGCCCATCGCCATGTTGGATGTCAGCGCACACTCAAACACAACGCATCACACGCATTCCTAGACGCACACAGTGCTTTCATTTGTAAGGCCAAGCCAGCCCCTAAATGTAGCGCTACTAATGATCATTCAGCATTAAAAAAAATGAATGTTTTAAGAATACCATTTTTTGAAAATAAATATGCAGGGGCACAAGCACCTTGAATTACAATTTAAAAAACGGTAAAGTCAGAACGTGCCAGTTTACACGAGGTGACGTTATGGTCGGAACGAGGCCACTTCATCATTATCGCCAGGGGCTGTTAACTGACGGCGATTCCAGTTCAGTCTGTGTCCAGCTGAGCAGAAGCCCAAACGGTGTGGGATGCATTCAAGTCATCGTCGAAAAGGTGCCCTCCATCTTAACGGCGATTAACCGAATCGATGCTGGACATGCCACAGCTTCCAGATGACGGCAGGTGAAACTCGAGCCGCTCGCTTGGGAAACCGAACCTCCATGCCTGTTTGCACTTGGGCTCAAACTGGAAAGCAAACAGAGCACCCCCCCACCCCCACCCCAAGCTTGTTCCTCTTGGTAAGACCGTCGATGACACTCCGTTTTATCATTAAACACAACACACAGCTCCTTCTGCATTTGCAGCATGCCCTAAGTAGATTAAATAGCCTTAACTAAATTCAATTAGCTCAGCTTGAACAGAAAGCAAGAATAATAAGACGTGTGGCCCTCATTATTACTATCATTATCACACAGAAACCGACGTTAAGTTAAATATTAAATGCAAACGCGGCCATAGTGTGAACGTCTTTGGGACGGAAACGAGGGCTCCACTCGGCCTTGGGGGGGTCGCGATGAAGAACCAAACTGGTACTCATCAGTTCAGTGCACTCAGGAAGGGGGAGGGGGAGGATTAAGGTGTGGTTCTCCCTAGACCAGACATTCAGTCAATCGGGGGCCAGCTGTGCCCCCACAGCTTACACAACAAGGGTCAGCCGGCATACACACATTCCTCAATGTGACAGCAGCCATGAATGGCTGAGGCATGATTTGAACTTGGAGAGACCAATTCTCCTTGGGGGG
>JAACJT020000234.1:0-20965 GCA_009936485.2 Gymnarchus niloticus | reverse complement strand
GACAGTGTAGTGGAAGCAATGAACATGAGTTTGGGCAGGCTTCGAGAGGCGGTGGAGGACAGGGTGGCCTGGTGTGCCGTGGTCCATGGAGTCGCGAAGAGTCGGACACGACTGTGACTAAACAACAACAACAACAACAACAAGCATGCTGTATGCAAACGGTGTCATGCTAAAGTTTTGTGATAATACAACTAACACACGGGTCTGTATTGCTCGACATCATCCTGAGTTAGATAAGGTGTTGAAGAAACCTAATCCTGTTGCTAGCATAAGCTTGGTGTAGCAAATGCCATGACAGCAGCAAATGGTTAGCCTTTTTGTTTACTTCTAATTTTAAGTTACATTTTATACTGTTGTATTTGAAGTTATTTTGTATTGTTTATTTGTTGGCCTTGGTTTTTGAGGGGGAAAATAATATTACTATAAATTGGCTACATTTAGTTACTCGTTCGATCCAGTTGTACAGCTGTTGAATAAAGCTTTCAAGGTATAAAGCTTTTGAGGTATGACATTTTTTTTTTTTATTTTTTTTTTTACGATTCAAGGTTTTAAAATTGTAATAAAAATAAATTTATATAGAATTGCAATACAAACCGAATTGGCACCTAGGTATCATGATAATATATTGGGAGATCACTGTTGATTCTCATCCTTACTAAATGGGTGGATTAACTGAGGAGCCTCCTAGTAACCACAGGAGGCCCTCAACATCTGCATCGGTCTATTGACACCAGGGTGTTTGTCAATAAGCACTAAGCCACCATCCATCATTGTAAACAAGCTCTCGTTTATCATGAGGTATTGTTTCTGACAGTCAACTTCAGTCAAAATATAGTTATTCTAAGTCTATTAACGTGGACATACATGTATTCCAGATGGATGGGACCTAAATTCTGCATTTCTATAATAAAAAAATCCAAGCTTTTGAGGCACAAGCATGTAATGTAGTATGTCAGGACTGAGAAATGGAATCACCCAAATTAGATGGCTGGACAGCTGCTCTGGAGCACACACTGCTGATTTGGATAGAAACATGCACTCCACCAGTCCATGTCACTGCAGCAAAGCTATTTTGAGCTCAAACAAACGGCAGAGATTCAGCCACCCCAGCCATCACATCACAACGTGAATGCCCCCGTGTTTCCAAGATGGGATCCAGCATGTGATTGAGAGTTTGTGTGTGTGCGTGTCTGGTGAGGGGAAGTGTGCGTTACTACAGCAACATGAGCAGTAGCGTACCTACCATCTGTGACTGACACGGCAGTGAACAAAAAATAATGTGGTGATTTATGCAGCATAACTATGCAGTAAGGGACCAAAACTCAAATTTGTCCAATAGATTAGATGTGTGTTCATCACCATTATTGGACATTTTTAGTAAAATGATGCACAAACACCATGTACTTAATCCTGCTAGATACAAGCAGCATAACAAAAATAGATGAAATGGATCAGCTTTAAATAGTGCACATTTGTACAAGTTCAAAAAAGGTACCATTAGACCGATTCATAAACAAAATGCAATTAAAACAGTTTGCATTGCTTAGCCAGTAATTAAGAAATATACAAGCTTCAATAATTACCACTAATCAATCTGAAGATGATTGATGGTTGCACCCAGAAAGGGGACATGATGACGAGGAAAAACAGAGGGGCAAGAAAACACAATCTATATATTCTGCTACCACAAGGTGCCAAGGCATTTCCTGAGCATTATGCTCTCCAGCTTGCCACCCTCACACTGTGCGGAGGCATGGGGGTCCATTGCTGTTCTTCTATAAATCACTCTATTGGACCCCTTAAAAAAGGTTACACATCTTTGACAAAAATCACAGGGACACGCATGGGTACAGCAGTTTCATTAGTTTGCATGTGGAGGAGCGTGGGGGCTAGGAAACACACTTTAAAAGGAAAGTTCAAGACATGACAAATCAATTAAGGCAGACAGCAACAGGTAAACAGGGTAAGGTAAGCATCAGGTGCTCATTTATGGGCAATTGGCCTGGTGCCTCTCTTTTCCTAGGAGAATGAAGCGTGGCTGAATTGATCCGGCTGTTTGTCCACCAGTGCTTGCCATGTTACAATCCACCTATCGGAAGACCAGAAAAATTGGCGAGGGCCTGAGCAAGTCACCCCAAGTGTAAATTTCCAAATTCATTAGACTATAGCATAAAAAAAAGCTAACTGGGATGATTCATCTAGCCGCTTCAAAAACAGATGCTCTACACTATTCCCAGAAAACAAAAATATTAATTTCTGAGTACCTCAACTATGATATATATGTGCGCACGCGTGTGTGTTGTTCAGAACACCGTCATCAAAATGAACAGAAAAATTACTTTGGCTACTAAGCTTGGAATGGACTGTGTGATAAGTCAGACATCCCACAATGCTATTAGAAAAACAGTGATAAAGGAAGGCTTTCTGAGCAGTCTTTAATAAACATGAACCTCACTGTGTGACTGGCATTTGGACCAGACTGCCAGGCTCAGGCATAACAAGGGAATGAGGGATGAGGTGGAAGGACTGGAGATGTTCCAGACCCGATCTTTACACATCACTTATCAATCCATCAGTACACAGAGAGGAAAGCTCCATAGAACAAGGCTCGGGCTGTTGAGGAGGAGCTGGCTGTCAGCATGATGTAAGCCGCAGCAGGTAAAAAAAAAAAAAAAAAAAAGGAAGGGATGGAGAAAAGTCCAGAGGAAGAGTCAGAAAGGGAAAACACCCACATTTCAAAATAGGGGACGCAAAGACTTATCACCCAAGAAAGGAAGATACATCTAATAATTTCCATGCAGTTTAGTTAAAAGTTGTTCCAGCTGAGGCTGTCGACAGATTCAAAGGCACCATGGGAGAAAGCAGCTCGAAGTATGCTTGTCAGGCATAGAACTAAAGAAAAGCCCTTTGAAGACATTTCATAATGCCTCACAAAAAATGCCTCTGAGGATCCACACCCCATGTCCAAGGATGCATGGTGATCCCCATTTTATGACCAAGCCATTAAAACTCTGGATATGGCTACCTTCCCCTTGATGTCTGCATTCAGAATGGCCTAGCACCTCTAAAAGTACCATATCTATGACAACACTACTATGAGATGCAGGCTGCATAGCTGGTCAATGGTGCTGAGCCCACACCTGCATCTTCCGGGAGCCTGACAGGACTGTGGCTGGTAATTACTTGGCATTGAGGGCCCTGAGGAGGGGGACCTAATTAATTTCATGTCCACCTCAGCACTCTGGGAACCATTTCCATTCTCCTACAGTTAGACAGGGAAGGGGGGTATGTATTAAAGGTGTCACTGCCAAAAACATACATCTCAATTGACTTGGCAGTATCTAAATTTACTGTACACCCAGTGTTTGCTTCAAAAAATGGCAGTTCTACAAGAGAGCAGGAAAATACATGTAGAAATGATTTTTTTTCTATTTTTTTAAATTTCTACTAAGATGTAGATGTGTAAATACTGTACAATTGCTGCTGTACTTCCAATTAAGTGCAAAGTATAGAACCGCTTAAAAAATTCCAGATGCAGGATCTGGATTTCCCATTAAAATCCAAAATGACAGTGATGAGAGCTCATTTGCACTAATGCAGTTGAAATGACATTCCACAGGACAATCTTATTTCCCCCTGACAAGCAGAACTGTGCAATGTCTGAAGCTCTGAATATTTTACTTTTTCACTAGGCACCAAAGGAGTGCAAGGGACAGTACCTTAATTTGGAGAAAGGAATAACCTAGTCATTAAAATCAACTTGCCAAGAATCCTTCGAAGTAGTAATCTGCTCAATAAAAGCCTTGCAAAATGTCTGGCATACATAAAAGAAAACAGGAAGTTTAAATACACATTCCAAATTGGAGATAGCAATATCTTTAGATGTTAATGTGCATCTACAGCAATGGAACTAATAGATCTTAAAACGAAGATTGCAGGGAGTTCCATCAAAGGTAGCTGCCCTGGAGGAGAAACGCTTTCACTACACTGATTTTCAAAAACTTTTCATAAAAGTTAACTTTTTATCCATGTTTCATCAGAAACGCTCCGATTTTTATATTGAAAGACTCTGTGGGTGGGGGAAATAGGCATGCAATAACTTTGCTGAATTGAGCAGTTTAGGGTTGATGCTCCTCCCTGACTTACATAGCATGTTGGTCTAATATGCAAAACGCTGCTACTGTACTTCACGTTCATACATGGTCATAAACTACGGTGTCATTACATATTATAAAATTGGTCACTATAATAATGCCAAACTACCATTTTGTTTAAATATGTAATTTCACACAAGCATGTTACACTACATCATTCAAAGATTCTGGAGGAATTTATCTATGTATAAGCAAATCTTGGTATTCTTGACCCAAAAAAATTATATATTGGGATTATACATGTGCTCATTCACAGTAAGCAGACAGTAGAAATAGCTATAAAAGGAGCCATTATGGCACATAAGACCTAACGACATGCAAGTCCTACCAGATTAAAGAAATAAATACATAGCCTGAAATGCCAGTTAATTCTGTTTCTTTGTTCTTCATTGAAGGCATTCCCTTATACTGACTGTAGTGATCTCAGCACCATACTTTTTAATCACAACCTAGGGAGACTCTTGCTGAAATTATTCTCCCATTAGCTCACTTGGTTACCAGGTCTTTATCACTGTCCTTCCATCTACCTGACTGTGCACAGGTGAAAATATTTTGCACTTAAGACATTTCCCTACAGGCATGGCAGTAGTAATATTTAAAGTCCTTGACTGAAAGACATTTAATGGTGTGCTTGTTCATTCACATATTTAATATTAAATATAAATTTTCTTTTCCTTCCAGAGGATGAAATGTAACATGATAGACCCTAACCAAATGTGGCTGTAGAGGGTCAAAAACCACATTGTAAACAATCCCCTAGAGGGGGCAGGCTGGCCAACTGCCCCAGACAGCTGGCAGCACACTTATACAGCCATGCTTTGATTTATCATGGCCTGCATGAAAACATTCTAGGCACACATGCAGTGGTGATTTTATGTTTGTTTCTTTTTTTTTCTATAAAGTCTTAGCAGTGAATCCAACATAACAGATAAGTAGAAGAGGATGTCACATTTTGTGACCTTCCATTGAACCATTTGCTCTCCTGGCAGGCAGCACAAAAAGATTAGTGTTCTACCCCCGTGGCTTTAGGCCATGAGAGAACGACAAAGCACCTCAGTAAAGGCTAAGAGCAGCTGGTAGCACAGAGACTAGTAACCAAAATGTTGCTGGTTCAGAATGGGTCTTGCTTTTATAGTACTAAACCCTGTCCTGAGGCTGCTTCATTATGCGGCAGAGTCATTTCTTGTACAAGTGTCTTCCAAATACCCTAAAAATGAAAAGAAAAAAAAAAAAAAAAAATCACACAAAGCATATTGGGAAAATCAAGCAATGTATAGCTTGTGAAGGCCATATCTTTAAGTAGTCTTTAAAACTATGCTGTTTTTCCACATATAACTACATATCCAGTTAGACTCAGGATCTGCAAAGACATATACAAATCACTGAGCATAAATGAACAGGGTCAGTTTATTATCAAAGCAGCAAAATACACTTCTTTGCCCTGAAACCTCCATTAGTGAGGTTACAAATGAATGGAAAGCGTTACGAGTACTTCTTTAATGGCTACTCAAAACTTAGAAGCAAAGATCATTGTTCACCATACTCTATTTATAAACCTATACTGTTTGGTGCCAGCTAGAGGAAGATGGATTTGCCCTTGGAGTCTGATTCCTCCAAAGGTTTCTTAATCCTGCTGGACAGCTTCCTTGCCACTGTAGTCCTTGGCATACTCTCTTGGGATCATGAGCCCTGTACTCTATAGCATGTAGTGATGATGCTTTGTTTTATTAAAAAAAAAAAAAAAAGCTATATAAATGAAATTCAAAATTTATTTATTCTATTTATATAGTGCCTTTAACAAGAAGCATTGTCACAAAGCACTTCACATTGAGTAGCATTTCCAAAATTCAACTTGATGAGAAAACACAGCAGCTTATAACAAGGGTACTCAAACTTTTTCAGACCAAGGACCCCTTAGAAGACAAAAAAAAAAAAAAAAAGAGCAGACTCCCAGTGCATAGGGGATGGCAACAGAAAATTTGAGCATGCAGGGGGGTGAGGGCAGTTTACAATGAAAAATTTGAGTGAACAGGGGGAGGACACAGAAAATTATACATGTACACTGACAAATAACATGGACACAGAAAATAGTGGGGGAGGATGGCAATGGAAAACTGCATGAGGTCGGGGTGGGGTTAAGGTTGTTCTATGGACCCCCTTGCCATGTGTCATGGATCTCTATTTGAGAACCTACTTGAATGGCTACCTGCAGTAACAATTCAGTTGCATTATATGGTTATCGGCTACACCCTGAGCTTTGACCTTGACCACAACTGTATCCAGTCCATGCATCTGTGAGCACAAAAGTCAGCTGGAACAGCACATTCACATACAGGACAAAGCTGCTCAACAGGCCAGCATAGACAGCAATATTGTCACTATTCTTGGGACCTACTTCTGTTGATGTATTTCAGTGTAACTGGACCAGAGATATTAACAGTCAAGGTTACAACACAGCCTGTACTGTTCTCTTACATGCTTCTCTCCTTCGATCCTTTTGTCAGCCAGCTGTACTGCTTCCAGGTACTTAAAATGCAGCTCCATCAGTCTGTCAACCTACAAGGAAGACAGAATGGGTATCAGGCAAAGGGATGGAAAGAAAGAGAGCTGGGCTGGGGGGGGCAGGGGAAAGACAGAGAAAGACAAAGCAAGAACCGAAAACAAACTAAATCCCATACTACAGGAAAACAGCACAGGAAAAGAAAACTCACAGGACAGAAGCTTGAAAAGTAGCCACTGTGCAACAGTGTCTGCCTCCCAATGTCCTTGAGTGATATACAAGGCCATCACATCAATAAGGTATAAATCACACAAAAAAAAACAACTCAAGATGCCCAGACAGTTAACTTGCAAAAAAAGCATCAAACAGCAGATATAATTTATCTTGAGCTATTGTATGGAATAAACCAGATAAGTGAAGAGGTAAGTTCCACTGGTCATTCCCTCTATCTGCTTGTGTGAGAGAGGACCCACACCTTCAGATAGTAGATGAGACTTTCGTAAGAGATCAATAAATAAGCCATTACTCCAGGCTGATTGTGAAGTTATCAATGTTTGGGGTGCTCTGCTGTACAGAAACTTCAAAGCAGGGCCCTCAGAAAACCAGATTTTTAAAAAGGCAAACTGGGGAGTAACATACTAGGTTCCATGAAATACAGAACTGTCCAAAACAATTGCACAGGGTCTAGAAGAAAAGAGATTTTTGGTTTCCTTGCTGCACAGCAATTTTTGATATATAAAAACCTGCCAAAAAAAATTCAAAATCACCAAACCAACAATTAGTTTGTAATCTATTACAAATCATAACGTCTTATTCTGAATAAAAAAAATTACCTTACTATTGGTTAAGGATATGATTTTGTACCTTTTTCCCCCAAATAATGACATTCTAAGCAAAAGCTCTAACAAAACAACCAACTGTATTAATATATACTCCTAGTTTTATTACATCCATCAGTTTGAATGATCAAACAAACACAGAATCTCACAGTTTCCTTCAGCATAGATCAAGGATAATGGTTTTATTTGCTTCATGGACAAAAAGCCAGATTCAAAACTGGAAATGGCAGCGTCCTGCCAGCCAGCTAGGGGACTCACCTTCTCACAGTCATTCTCTGTGAATTTGCTAAGAAGCCGCGATCTCTGTGGGGCTTTGAGGTTCCGCAACATTGAGGCAATTATAGAGCATACATGTTCTGAAGGGGGGGAAAAAAAAAAGTTGTCATCAGTGTAGGTGCTTTGTATTCCACTAATTACTTAAGTTACGGTTGTTAACTTATTGAAATTTATTTTTATTAGGTATTTTTATATTTTATTAGTTAACTCGCCATCAACGGACAAGTATGAATGTTACATGATTTTGTATTGCGCACGAACACCTTTCTCAAGTGAGATTCACATCTTTATCAGCATACACAGACCCTCTATGCAACAACACTTTCTAATGACAGGACAGCTCAATCAAGCTTGCATACTGACAGCTACCTATATTGATGAGTCTGTGAAAATGTCCTCAATTTATGCACAACCATCTAGTTACAGCTACTTTAAAAACAGCCTGCAATTAGTACACCATCAAAAGGATACGGAAGAGTGATCAAGTATTCAAAAAAAGAGAGAAAGATTCTCTGTGTGGAGTTCAGATTTATACCCAACACATAACCTGCCCTCTTGATGGCATATGTGTATAAATGACAAACACACAGTGATGCAAAATTGTTATATTCATCAGGTTGTTTAAAAGGATGGGTGCACGCTTGCAGCTATGCAAGCAAGTGAATCCATACCTCAGCTGAACTTTACATAAGGTGCCAGGGTTCACAGTGCGGTCTTAAGACTACAAATTACAACAGAGCTGCTAGCATGCAAAATTTTGAATGGTAGGACAGGTGAGAAGCAAAGCCAACATGGCACACCAGAAGACAGTACCTGCTTCTTTTAGGAGATGGAGAAAGAAAAAGTACGTATTATGATGATGGCTTCAAAAGAACACAACAAGCTGGGTACCTACTCAAGATCAGTTTGGCATTACATATATGTATATTTATACACACACACACACACACACACACACTTTCCTAACTGCTAAATGCAATTCAGCCATTAGGGGCTTGGGCCCTATCCTAGGAAATCTTAAGCCTAATTCATACTTCACCTTTCCATAATCCGTCAAGGTCCACGGTCAGGGTGCATGGCGTAAATTGTCACCAAGGGTATCTGCGCTGACTGTGCATGTGTAACGCAAGTTCTCTTAATTTTTGATCATTAAATAATAAATTGAGTGATTTTGTCAATTTTAGCTGCTTAAAATATGTGAGTCTGGCCTTAGTATAAACATAGCAAGGGAAAGCAGAAAATAAGTTTCTTAATATTTGCAGGGGGATAAACAACTGATAGATGAACACAAAGCACAGCGATAGACAAGCTTTACTGAAAATTATTCCTAGAACAGTGCACAAAGTTTTCATGAGCTAGTTCAGAAAGAACGCAAAGGTATCTCAGGTTATTTTACTGCTAAAGAAAAAACAACAAAAACCTAAAATTTCTTTGGAGAACATCAAGCTGCAGAAACTAATAATCTACTTGATATAAAACAGTACAATTACTTTTTGTAAGAAGTCAGTGATAACTTCAAAGCTGTAAATTGTAATGCTGGTGAACATTAGACACTGCAGCTCATGCTTCACAATCACCTATGTATTTATTAGATGCTTTGATATAAAAAGCCCAAAGCCCATCCATCATTTTGACAAAGGGAAATTTGATAAGGATTTAATGTGCTGGATTTCGAATAGATGCAGTGTGCAAACTTTCGACAACTGAACTGAAAGGACCCACAAGTAGGAGTTTGCCCATTAATATTTTAATCAAAATTGTTTAGAATAAATTAGTTGCCAGCCAATTAACATTTTACAAAACAGTAGGGAGAGTAATTTTAATTCACACAAATGGATATTAATTCATATTTGTGCATTTGTGAACTCTGAAATTATTTTGATTTGATTTTCAATGAAAAGAATCATTTTCACATTCAACTTATAAAGTGTGATAAAGAGTGGAGGGGCAATGAGTCACAATTTATAAATTTAAGTCAGTTACCATTTCAATAGCATATCAAATAGTTAAATAGTAGGAAAATAAATGCATCTGATTAAAACAAGTAAAATTTGAGAAATGTATGCAAAATGGTAACCTTGGCTGCTTTAAATCAACACATCTTTGGTCTCAAGTGTTGGTGCATGAACCATACTGCAGAGACAACAACCCAGTCCATAATCTATAACATAGCTCATTTGTATTCCCATTTGTAATTTTTTGTGTTAAGAATTTGCCTAATTCACATTCACAGTAATAATTCAGTATGGCTTACAGTATTACCCTGTTCATCAACAGAGGTGAAAATAAGGAACGCGTCCCAGATCAGCTCTGAAGATGAGCTGAACAGGATGTCCTTTAAACACCACCTTGAGCTTGTTTGGGATAGCAGACCAAAATGCAAAAAAAAAAAAAAAAAATCATGCTCCCGCCAGTATTTCCTTAACCTGCTCAGGCAATCCGAACACCAGGAAATGGGCTGCATAGTTTTATCCTAACATACTAGGCTTTTTTTTCTTGCCTCAGGGACTTTTACCTTTAAGGCAGTGCACAACAGGCATCACTCTAAGTTGTACCAAAGCATAACTCCAAGCTGGTATAATTAATGAGCCAACAACTTAGGCACATACAGGCATTTTTTTATTCTCCATCAAATGACCTCACAGCAGCATTTAAATAACAAACTTCGCTGTTCATTTGAAAACTAGGGTGAATTCTGACTACATATGTTCACTGCGGGTAGTAAGGATGCAACATTACAGTGCAATTACAGATCAATATACACCATGGTCCACAAACACACAACACCCTACAGCATAACATGACAACAAAGAAAATGCTGCCCTGAACACTCCATTTCATGATGCAAAACCGAGTGGATAAGTATACAAGGGGTATACACATGCCAGAAATAACCATTCCCAGAAAATGCTGCATGACCCGACACAAATTTCTCACTCTTGTATGACATCTAGTCTCAGTCAGATTTCAGAAGTTACACATACTCAGTTATATTTATTTAGTGAAAGGTACTAAAATTAATATCAGATCTCTTGACAATAAGCCCTTACACTGTCAGCCATAGAGAACAATAGAAAAAAATTACAGTATTACAACTTCCACAAATTTCAGAGGTTGCTAGGCAACCTGGTGGAGTGGATACTATAATGGTGTCCCTTCTCCCTTTAAAGGGTGTTTTTGCTTTGTTGTGGAGTGGTATTTACATTGGGAAATTCAAGAGATGCTTTGTAAAGAAAGTTAAGCATACTAACATTAGCTATGCCAGCCATGGTCATAAGAAAGGCCTCAAGGAAACTCTCCCTCTAGTCAGAGGCAAAATCTGCAAAATGCCACAGAATTAAGACTTTCAGGCACTTAATTTGCCAAAAGGGTCTAATCCTGAAAACATGCATGAAATCCAAAACAACGTTTAATGGCAGGGATCATCTTCCCCTTGTCCCTGTAAGACAAGGGAAACTTGCAACCATAATCTTTAACAAATCAGGAAAGGGAAATGCCAAATTGAATTCTTAGGTCAAAACCACAAACACTACAAGAGTTGAAGCAGTACAGCAGTCAATCAGCTGTTCAGCAGTGCAGCAGGGGCCAAAGGTTTATTGAGAAAGGCACAGAAAGTGCAAATAAATATGCAAATTATACAGGTTTCAGACAAGGACCAGCTTATACTACACTGATCAGGAATAGAACAATAGAACGGTCGGCTCTTCCTTGCCGCCAGATGGCACACCTATAAATGTACAATTGAGAAAGGGGATATAAAAGGACTGGCACAAGGTAACCAGAAGCAGGTCTATTGATTGCTCTAGGTCACTTGTACATCCTGGTAAATCAGGTCCACCCCTTCATGATGAGTGTCTACCCCGATGCACAGGTTGGTTCCAGCAGGATAATTCCCCTTACTATGTCACTAGGAATATGTAAGAATGGTTTGAGGAGCATGACAGTGACTTCAGCCTGCCATCCGGGCAACTGTGTTCACTTGATGTCAATCCTATTGAACAGCTGTAGGATTAACTTGATAGATGGGTTCAGCATTTGGAACCAAGTCCTGCTTGATTAAGAAGCTGAGACTGAGAGCTCCTGAGTGGTACGGCCTATTTCAGCACTTTCCTAGAGCCTTTGACATAATCCCAAAAACTCTGAAGTTTTCTGTTTTAACTAGTCTGTTCTAACTCGCTGATTGAGCCCAGGAGCCCGAAGCTGTAGAATCAGCAACCTTCTTTTTACTAAAGGGAGGGCGAGAAGGAAAAAAACGGCTGTCACTTTCTAGCAGCTTCAGAGTTTTGTCAAATCCCAAGCTCAGGAGTTACAGCTTTCCATCACTGAGGACCACATTACCCCCCCACCAGCACTTAATTGTCACCGAGTGCCAGCTGATTGGAAGCACGCCCTATCAGGTTACAAATCCCTAAAAACCAAGCTGTCTTGTTACCACTTTTAGAGTGCAGCTCCTTATTTTTCTAGTGCATTTTGCCTGTATTTTTGCACAAGCGATCGACTGCTACTTTGGCTAGAAATTATGCACAGCATGAAATTCGTGCACAATGTATTTTGGTCAACCTTTTGCAAATGGATTTTTTTTTAATCTCCCTTACTACTAAAACACTAACTCCACTGCACAACTCTCCTCATATAGCTGAATCAGGTGCAGTCTTTCAGTTTCAGCAAGTAAAAGCCAATGATACAGCCATTATTATTAATATTACACACCTGTTGGTAGAGAACAAATATTTGTATATAAACAAATGAAAAACAGCAGGAACTAGAGCAATTTTAGTGCTAGGTCTGGGACCAAACCAACATTATCAAGGGTGTGGACGGCAGAAGTCAGCTACTCTAGAATATACCATCTTTGAGGAACGACTAGTCACTGCGATCTTTTGTTTTACCTAGGAGAGGTGGGAAATGTTGTGAAACCATAATAACCTTGCCCAAACAAACTGCTTCAGCAACCAGACAGGAGAAGATCCTTACCAAGTGCCGATTTACATGATTGCCTACTAGCCAAGATTTACTGCGGCAAGGAAGTACTCAAAATACTCAGTAACCATTACCTCGATATCTATCTGCTAATGTGACCATCACAGATTTTCATCAAAACTGCTAAAAGAGCTTCTGAAGAGTGTGATCAGCCAGGGAACTGCATATACCCTGTAAATACCAGGCTGTTACTGTGTTCTTGAAAATTCCTGCTGTAAAGAAACCAAATTTTAAAAAGTGTTTAAACTAAACAGTACTTGCAAGTCAAGACTACATCTTTTGAGATCCACACCAGGACAAGCTTGGAAAAGATTAATAGGGATGTGCTGATCACATATTCAGTATCAGTACTTACCAAAAACATTAGATCGGCTATCAAAAAAAATAAAATTATAATCTGACACAATACATAGGCAAGCCTCGCTTTGCCAACCAGTATTTCATTTTGCAATTATTTCTTTTGGGAATTAGAGTGTGCGTTTTATTTTTAGATGGCTATGGCATACAAAAGACTTAACATTTAAGTGTGAGATGTATATCATTAAGATAGAATGAACACTATAATGTTAATGTAAATGCATTATCTCAAAGTGTTACAGTCTCTATATCCTCAACTTGCACTACTCCAGACAACTTTACAATACACAAAGTCAAAAGATAAAAATTATTGGCTCAAAGTTGTATTGTTCGTGTCAAAGATGAAAAGTGGTATCGCACCATTCATAATTATTAATCGTCTGTCAAACTTCCAACAACCTATGCTGGTCAGAGTCACAGAAAGACTGGAGCCGACCCCAGACAGCAGAGGGCAAAATGTTGGGGTACATCCTGGAGGGATCGCTAATCTATCGGAGGGCACGAACACACTACAGGAAATTGAGATACCAATTAGTCTGAACGGCAAGTTTTCAGAATGCTGGAGGAAATTGCACAATGGGGGAAGAACAGGGAAATTTCACCCACACAGAGCAGAGGTGGAACATCAACTGCCATCCCTGGAGGCTTGATAGTGTTCCGCAAAAAAAAAAAAAAAAAAAATTACCAGCGCAGGAATTTTCATGATAGCAATAAAAAGCAGCAGCAAAGGCCACAAACTAGACTTAAATGCCCAAAGCTTTCATATACAGTACTGAGTCCACAATAATTCAACTCTGTAGGTTCACAGATCCATACAGATTGTATACAAAAACATATGCACCATTAGCTATAAATAAGAACCAGTGTAAAATGACTGAAATAGCCACACAGAGACTGTCAAAATTATCTGGTTAATCCTGGGAGAATGAATCATGAAACCAGATGCCCAGTTCCTGTGCAGCACCATCTACATCAAAAAAGTTATGCTCACGTAGTTCTGACAGATTTCAAGGTGCAAAAAAAGTCAAAATAAGCAACCGCAGCAGTGAGAAAAACAAAGTTAATGTACATGTGTGTATATATTAGAGACACAATAAAATGAAAGGTAACACTGGGAACAATAACTAATAATTCATTAAACTTATCCCCTGCTGAAATGCTAACACCTTAACTTTTCTAAGCCATTCTACATACATTCATGTGTATTCTATTACATTCCATTTATTTCACTGCCCTTACAGTTGAGCATACTGTTACTTGCAGGGCATGGTGGGTGTTTTTTTTTGTTTTTTAAACCATCTTGGGCAGCAGATGTTACATGTTCCATACAAACCCATGTGCTGATAGCAATTCCCCTCACTCACTGTTTCATTTATTTTCTCTGTTTCTCTCTACTGAATACTACACCAATTTTATATGTTGTGCCTTCCCACCAGTAAATCATACATGTTACAAAAAACAAAATCATATATTCTAGTTCAGACATATTAACTGATTTTAGCTTTTAAATTTTGTAATAAGCTACGTTATTTGCCATTATCCTTGTTCTATTAGTTTATTTTGGAAACACCAATCAGCTGACAAGTGTGTCCACATATAGCACAGCATCAGACTCATTTCCTCGTCTGTTTTGGACATAATTTCTTTTTCTTCTTCGAACAGCCAAAGCCCAAAATCAGGTATACTCTCTCCATTATAGTATGCATGATTATAATTTAGTGAAGTTAAGCTTTAAATTTTCAAAATACACTCCATTGAAGAGACACAGAGACTAATGGAGGATCAAGCTCAATTAATGAAAATTACTTCTTCATATTAGTATCACATTGTTTCTCAGTCTTAAACAAACCAACTCAAAAATGAAACTGCCAACAGATCAGCAAGACAAATAGGAGTGACAAAGGGACTGAAAATAATTAGTAAGATGGCAGCATGGGCAACACTCCTTCTGAACAAAGCCACATTGAGTGTAAAGGGTGAGGAATGGCATAACAGAGTTTGTTATATTGCCATGAAATAGTGTAGTCAACCGTAGAAAATAAAACGTACCTCAAAGCAGCCACTGTCCTTTACTGGGCCTAACAGCTTCCCACTACCATCTCCATCAAGATTGAAAAAGTGTGTGCGTTTAATCAGCACTGCCAGCTTCTGACAAACACTAAAAGCAATCCTATTTTTTGAGCAATGAAAGGGAACAGACAATCTCTCTTTATAGAACAGTTTCCATACTTGGTGAAGGCCAGCAGCATGTAGAACAACTGTGAGAGATGGAGACAGGCCCAGTTTTCCTCAGAGCTTTATCTGTGGGCCTCTGCAGAACGTTTTAAATCCCCATGGACACACACAAGCATAATCCCAGGACATATATCACAATTGCTGTTCTGGCTTTTTTTCCACAAATGCAGAATAGATATTGTAAAAGCTCCCCACAATCAAAAGCTCACTACAGGACCTCTCCTCTAGACGGAGGAGGGATTATGCAAATTACCTCCTGGGCCGTTTTCTTCTCTGCAAGCAGGCAAGAGATCGGGGCTTGGACTGATGGGTCTTGACTCCCCACCCTCTCGAGAAGCAAATCAACACCTGCTGCAAGACGCCATGCCAGGCGGCAAGGCGCAGTCCCAAAAATATCTCCTGCTCCACCCAGGAGCCTTTTTGGCTGACACGCAGGGGCCACAATTCACAGACTCAAAATGCACACTTTGCACTGAAGTGGCAGCTGGATATATTGATGTCATGCCACCACACTGACAGGAGCTGGCAACTAAGCATGATATACCAACAACTGTAAGAGTGCATCATCCATGCCAATATACACTACAAACTCCAAGTCCCCTCTGTGGATTGCCCTCATCTTTAATGAGCAACAGAGAACGTACAGCACTAAAGAATGTGTAGTCACTTCATTCATTTTCCCAAAGAAACACACACTAGATATTCTAGTTATCGCAAAGGGAAATACAAGTGTTAGCTCTGGATATGTACTGTAATTACACAAATATCCCCATTACTTGTAATACATTTCCATAAGCTAGCAGGATTGGAGCACCCACAGAGAACAGCAGATGTACACTATATTTTTGCCACAATAAGAGCATCACATATTCAAACATAATGAAATTAAATGCACACTATTATTTTATCATAATCTGCCTTACAGTCAAACATGACTCTAGGCATAACTTAAGAGTAAAAAATAAAGTGAAAAAAGGGTAACAAGTCCTTTTTAATTCTTTAAGGCTGAAGTACAAATACCTGTCAAGCTACAAACAGCATTTTGTATAACAAAATATTCAAATAAAAGTAGTATTCAACAGAGCAAAAAAGCCCAAATTCCTCAACTATGGAAACACCAAAAAAGCACCAAAATACTTTACCTAGAAAGATAAAATGACTGGACCACAGGACATTTACAGTCTCACTGAAGAGCCACAAGGATTAGATAACTAATAATAATAATTAATAATAACTAGAGGGCATTTCCTGGAGAAAATGTGTGTGATTGCTGGTAGCATTAAATGCTATGGAAGGATGGAGGGATGAATGAAAGAACAGAAGGGTGAGGTATGAGTGCCATCAGTATGGCACAGTTAAGTGCTGTAAGTTTGCTGTAGAATACATTTACCAAGTTTTGCGACTCATGTCTACAGGATTCCTATAGTATGGATGGATGAAAAAGTGATAGAGGTATAGAAAGAGGTGGAGGGCTTTGTAGTATTGCCCAGAACATCCCCAGTAAGTTTGGAGGTATTATTTTGAAAATTGACCATATGAAAGCAGTCTGAAAAATTTCCCATTCAAAGTCTTAGGGGAAAATGAATGGAAAGAGGGATTTAAAAAGAGATGCAGGTGGAATATCAAAGAAAAACACAACCACCTTTCTCCTCAATGGGCCAAACATTTTACAGTTGGAACAACGTTTCTAGCACAAAAACTGTAGAAGTGCCAAAAAAGTGGGAAGATGAAGAAAAATAGGAAATATGTGAGAACATACTGTGATTGCTGTGACCAGCAATCACAAAAGAAATGCGAGAAAACATACTATGATTGCTGTAACCAGCAATCACACAACAACAACAACAACAACAATAATAAATTTATTATCTTTCCTTAAAGTCCAGCTGTATTCACTCATGAAGCCGAGTCCATCCCTTGAACTTAGAGCTGCCATGAGGGTGTGATGGTTCACTTGATGGATAAAGTCCTCCTGATGAGCAGTGCCAAGGAGGATGATCTTCTGGACCTTTCATATCTTGATATTACCAGGGATTTTGTTGGTGTAGTTTTCCATCCTTTTCTTGACCAGACCGAGAGCACCTATTACCACTAGTATTCTTGTGGTTTTCAGGGAGATGTTTCTTTCAGTGAGGACAGACGTGTCAATGAGCAGACAAATTCTCTCCTTGTCCTTCACTACTATGACAGGTCTGTTAGTCTTGATTCCGTTATCAGTTTGTATTGGCATGTCCCATAATATAGTAGCCTCATCATTTTCAGTTACCATTGACAACTCGTGTTCATAATATTTGTCTTTGACTTGGATGTTATAGTGTTTGCATATTGCCCAATGGAGGTATGCTGCTGCTTTGTGGTGTCTTTGTATGCATTCTGTTTTGGCCAATTCTGAGCAGCCAGAGACTAGATGGTCTATTGTCTCCTCTTTTTTGTTGCATATCCTACATATCGGGTTGGTGCCGTCTTTCAAGATCTTGTTTCGGTGATAGTTGATCTTAATGCATTGGTCTTGAGCAGCAATCATGAACCCTTCAGTTTCTGACTTTAGGCCTGCTGTTTTTAGCCAACAGTTTGTTTGGGCTTGGTCCACATCTTTGTCATTTATTTGTTTTGGGTACTGTCCATGTAAAGGTTTTTCTACCCATTTGCTCTTTAGTTGTTCTAGGGCTTGATGTTTGGCTTTCATTTTTGTCCTTTAAGCATAGTTGGTGATTGGCTCGTTTTTCACTATTTAGATCTCTGGCATGTTGAGCTCCCTTCTGAATTTGGCAGCTTCATGGTGTACTGATGTTGTTTTCTTAGTTCTTTCATGGTCTCTAGCCATCTTAAGGAGATTGTCGTCTTTGTTTTTGAGGTATGCATCCAGACCAATCGTTGTTTTATATGTGATCTCAATATGGGTAAGGCCTCTTCCACCTGATATTCTTGGAAGGTACAGGCTATCCACATCTGCTTATTATTGTTATAATAATGATGAATAGGCATATAGGCTAATAATCACAACAAGGCTTGCAAGTCTGTTAAGTCTTAGCTCAATGTGAGACATGAGCCTGCTTTGTTTTACAAAGCTGTTGAATTCTTGGCTCAATTTTAGATAAATACGGCCTCTGGTCATCCTCAATCTGACCACAATTGCAATATTTAGTTTTGAGTGTGGTCAGTTTTGAAAAGTCTGCCTCGTACAGGTATGTTGAGGCAAAAGAGAGAAGTTTTAATGCTACATCAGGGAGCTGGGGGTATTCCTGCATCAGTGATACCCAGAAGTTTGCAAGAGAACGGGTGGTAAAAATGTGCTTCAGCCCGCCGTCACTGTTCAGTTCAATAATCTGTTCCTGCATTTCTAGTGACAGATCTTTTGCTTTGCATACAAATGGGTCCCAAATCCACGAAAATGAGTTGCAATCCTCTGAAATATGGAGGCAAACTGCTCCTTTGGTGCAGTTAGATGATAAGCAGCTGATTGTATGAGAAGAGAGAAATTAGTTTCGCTCGCATCACTAGCAAAATCCGTAATGTTGCGGAACATATCACAATTTCCTGCATTTATGCGGTCATGCCAGAGGATAAGTTTTTGGACGAAAGCATCCACTTTGTCGGCAAGAAGCATCATATTGGAATCTCGGCTTTGCAAAGACAGGTTCAAACTATTGAGCCGGTCAAAAATGTCAACTAAATATGACAGAGAAACTACCCACAGAGTCTTCAAGGTGTTTGGCAAGGTCTGATTTGCTTTCTGTCAAAAACAATTTCACCTCTACCCACAGCTCATACAGGTGCTGTAACACAGTCCCTCTGGAAAGCCAGCGTACCTCTGTGTGTAGAAGTAGCTGTTCATGCCTAGAGCTCATTTCCTGACAGAGGACTCTGAATAAGTGCGAGTTCAATGGACGTGCTTTGATAAAATTTATTTGCACTGCTAGATTAAGCACAGACTCAAGGGGCGTCAGCATTTTTTTTTTCCTGCAAGTGCCTCACGACGGATCATACAATGAGTCCATTTTGCAAGCAGAGCTACCTGCTGAAGGCATGTCATCAGGCCAATCACAATGTCTCGTCATTGTTCGCACCCCTTCAGTACAAATGCCTATACTTGTCGCAGCACAACTCAGAATCTTTGACATATGAGTCAAGGAGCTCAAAAATTGCTTCCCCGGCTGTATGAATTTGAAGACAACAAAACAGAATATCCTCTTCAATCCCCTAGTCTTCAACAAATCTCACATAGGCAAGCAACTGAGCTTACCCAGCAATACCAGTTGTCTTATCCAGTTGAAGTGCAAAGTAAGAACTCTGCCTAACATACTGTATCAATTGCTCCTTAACATCGTTCGCCAATTCAGAGATCCTGCAACCCACCATGTCATTCGACAGTGGAATGGCACTGAGACTAGTTTAGTGGCAGCGTTTTCACTCAGCATTATTTGGCATATATCTTGTGCCGAAGGCAAAATCAATGTCTTGGAGATCATATGTGCCTTCCTGAGTCTAGCAATTTGTTGGGAGACCACATACGAAGCTTCAAGACACTGACTGGACACAGTGGTGTGTTTACTCATACAAGACCTTTGGAGATTAAGACAATCACATTCTCTTTTAAAAAAAATCAAGTGGTTTGTCTTTTATTTTGAGGTGCTTGGTGTCCAAGTGTCACTTGACAGCATGAAACCATACAAATTAATTTGCAAGTACCTCCACACAAATTACACACTATGAACGCGGTTCTACTGTGCCAGTTACCGAAAAACCAAACTGTAAATAACTCATCATATTTGTGGAGTTTTGTCTTTTTTGGAGGTGGCGCATCAGTAGGGGCTGTTCTTTTGTCACAAATTAAAAATTTATCCATGTTGTAGCATTACTGCCCAAATTGAAGGCTGAACTGATATGCGTGTTGGGATTTATACAAAACTAGCCTACTGAAAGGCTAATTGTAATGCTAGCTCCTTTAATGGCAATGCACACGCACAAAGCAGAGCTATAGCAAAAGTGATTAGCTCAACCAGAGTAATTAAATGTTCGTATTTAATGGCCAAAACGCAATCTCAATGCTAAGATTAGTAGGAAAAGAAGATTAGGATAGCCTACACAGATTGCAAGAAATGAAGAAAAGAGAGGAAGATAGCCTTTAAAAAGACTTTAATATATACTGCAATAGCAGTGTTCCAAAGCTAAGGTTAATGAAACCTACTTAAAGGCTGTTATTGAATGATAAAATGATAAAAGCTACAGTCTTTTGAAAAAGTACACCCTCTTTCAGTTCTCTGGTTTTATATATCAGGACATAAAAAAAATCATCTGGTCCTTACCAGGTTCTAAAATTATTTAAATCTAACGTCAGGTGTAAAACATGACAGTTTCCACCCTGTCATTATTTAGCAAAATCTAAGCCAACACGCAGAAGCAGTGTGTGAAAAACTAAGCACATTACACAACTAATTAAGTGCATGTTGACTTAGATTTTCTTAAGTAAATAATGACAGTGTAATATGTTGCGTGTTGTTCATCTGAGGCTGTATTTACCTAATTTTAAGACCTGGTAAGGACCATCAAGTTCTTAAAGAGATGGGAGTCCCAGACCATCTTATCTCTCTCCTAAGGAACCTGTATGCGAGTCAAGAAGCAAC
>JAACJT020000233.1:4962-20974 GCA_009936485.2 Gymnarchus niloticus | reverse complement strand
CTCTACCTTGATTGGCATATTGATCATTTCCACCTCTACCTTGACTGGCATATTGATCATTTCCACCTCTACCTTGACTGGCATATTATTAATGTTGACCTGTACCTTGATTAGCATCTTGATTATTTCAACTTGTACCTTATCCCCAAAAAAAAACGCACTGTGGTGTCAACTGCTTTATTAGTCCCTACCAGTACCATCTAAGTACCTCCCAGTACCCTGACTGAAGTTGTGCCATTATTTTCTAATTTCTCTCTCCTATTTGTGTCCTCTTCAGTGACATTCAGACTCTCTCTTCAGCCCCATTACAAACCCCCCATCTCATCTCCATGCTACAGTGCTGTGATTTCCACTTCACATACATTTGCATTCTATCAGTATCTTTATTTCAGTTTTTAATGTGTTAATAACTCTTAAGTGCAAGTTCCATTTATTCAGTCCAATTAACTTTTATAGTGTCTTCCACAGCACAGTTGTCCTAAGGCACTTAAAAGTGTTTAATAGATTAAAACATTAAACATAAAATTGCATATTTTATATGCATGTGCTTTTTAAGCATGTCTTCTTACAAGTTTTTATTCGATGATATATTAAATGACTTCATAAGCTGTCAGAAAAGTCAGGCTTATCACTTACCAATTGGGTTCTGATTTAAGTTAATGCAAGGCATCCTTGGACAACATACAAAGGGTTGTTCCAGCTTATCAGGAATGGTTTTTATACACCTTTTGACGTTAAATGAGTACAAAATGAAGTGTCAAATTCCATGCACTAAAATCAAAACCAAGTACAAATAGCATTTATCACAAAATGACTCATACACATAATGAATTAAACAACAGGGCATGTGTGAATTAGAATCACAAATGCTTGAACCTGCTGCAGATGGGATTTTTATTTAGATTTTTTTTTAGATGGATGTTTTTTGACTGCTTGTCAAGAGGATGGGTGTCCACATGTAACGTGGGGGTGGCGGCGCCAGCCATCACAAGCAGCCCGCCTCTTACCCCGGACTCTCCCCGCAGCAGAAACGAGCAAATTGTTGGCTTCTGCGGTCGTTCAGCTGCAGCCCTCCAGACCGATGCGATCTCTGGACCTGATACAAATGACGTGCCTGTGCAATTAAGATCGCCACGGAGACTGAGTGCTGCGCCAGCCTGCCGCGACTTTAACTTCATCTATTATTCCGACACGTCCTGTTGTCATATTGTCGATGATTTGCCAGTTGGAACAGATATTTTGGAATCGTCCCTTGTTGAGAAAATAGGTGGCGTGAAGTTGAAAAAAAAAGCAATGCTCTTACAATATGCATTCATTATATTATGCATTTTTGTCTCTTTATTCCCTTGTAAGAAACACTCTTCTATAGTGGCTGTGAAATAGCCACAATTTCTGTCTGGTATTTACGGAGAGGGAAAACAGTGAAAGTGGATTTTGAAGATCTAAGATGAAGGAAAAAAAAAAAAAAACGCCAACTGCTCAGCTCCCCATGACATCTCTGAAAAAGCTGAGTTGTACGACTGCAGTGTGATGGACTGTTCAGTCTTCTCCAGGTCTGTGCCATTATGCAGATCTCACTCAGACACCCAGGTCCCATAAGAAGTTGAAAGATTTGTCTGAATTTAGTGAACAAAATAAGAGTTATCTGATACATAACCCTGTGGCCCAGAAAAGGCTTTTTAAAAATTCCTGTCAATCAATCAATCAATCAATCAATCAATCAAAATCTATAGAGCACATTGAAAAGCAACACATGATTGTAACAAAGTGCTGTGCAATACAATAAATTAAAATAAATAAACAAACAAACAAATAAATAAATAAATAGAGGATAAGACTACACAGACAGACCTAACAGAAAAAAAAAAATGACATCAAGGTGTTATAAAAGCCAGAGAGTAAAAATGCATCTTTAAACGAGATTTAAAAGTAAAAATGTTTGGAGATGACCTGATATTAAATGAAAGTGCATTCCAAAGCCTGGGAGCGGTAACTGAGAAAACCCGGTCACCCTTACACTTTAAACTAGACCAGGCTATGGATAACAGCAGCTGATCAGAGGATCTAAACCCGATCACCCTTACACTTCAAACTAGACCAGGCTATGGATAACAGCAGCTGATCAGAGGATCTAAACCCGATCACCCTTTCACTTTAAACAGGACCCGGATATGGATAACAGCAGCTGATCAGGGGCTCTAAACCCCCGTGGCATGGAGTAGGGGTGCAGGAGTTTGGTAATGTATTGTGGGGCCAGTCAGTGTAATGCCTTAAAAACAAATAGGAAAACCTTAAAATCTATTCTATATTTTACAGGTAGCCAGTGCAGGTCAGCCAGCACCAGGGTGATGTGCTGTTTTCTTGCTTCCTGTTAAAAGTTGTTAAAAATTTATTACCATTAAAAGTGAAATGCATTGAAAAAGTCAACTTGACATGGTGAATAATGCGGATTGTTATTCCCTGGGTGGTTTTGACCGATAGTCAAGCACGTCTGGTATATGACCCTGTCACAGAAACACCTTTGGTATAAACAGGATGATGACATTTGAATGACCAAGCACTGCTTCTATGTAATAAATACATAAGCTGGGAATTTCACTCAAATCCATATTTTGCTTTCATTTAATTTTGGCATCTTTTTTTAACCATATAGACCCATATGAAATCTTGACTTTATCATCGGCTTTAAAAATGTTCCAGGATTGTTTAGTTTATTTAATTTGCATTTCGGCCATCTTAACTTTACAAAAAGTGAAGTCTGGCCCATTGTAGTCAACAATGTGTATTTCTAGAGGGGCTGCCTTTAAGACAAACTCCACAATGCCTTTTTAGAATGGATTCCAGGATTTCAAAGCACATTGGGCATGGAAAAGCTTTTAATGAGTGAGCAGATGTGAATCACGCAGAGTACACACCATTCCATCAGCCGAACAGCGCTGTCCTTACATCGACGGCAAAACGACTTCCCCTTTGCATTGCCACCTAAATCTCTCCACAGTCTATCGAGGTATCGAATATGGTCAGCTGTGTCCCGTCCTCTAATGGTGACCCAAAATGGGCTCGGGAGTCCGACTGACAACTTAGTTGACCTGGTCACAGGTAACATGCTGGAGGACGACGCACAATCCGATTGGTTGAGTACTAATTCCAAGACATCTAATCCCACGCAGCCATAGGGCACATTCTCAGCAGCCCTAATAGATACGCCACACTGTGTCACTCTTGATATTGAGACGATTCGGGGGGTTTATGGATTTTTACAAAACTTCCTTTTCGAGGTTAGCTCAAGCTCACCACGTGTGAAGGTATAAATAAAGAATCCAATAAATAAATAAACAAACGGTTCTTAAGTTGCACCCCATCCAGGTTGTATCCTGCCTTATGCCCTAAGGTTCCCTGAGGTAGACTCTAACTCCCCTTGCCCCCGAGCCTGAATAGGATAAAGCAGTCTGGAAAATGGATGGATATTGTCAAGTTGATAAAAGATCAAAATGCAGTCAGATCACTGAGCGATCCTGGGATCGGGGAATTTAAAGCAGTTATATCTTTATGTTATGTTGCAGCTCAGCTAACGATTCTGTGATCTTCATTACTGTCATTAATACTGCATTCTGTCAGGTCTGATAGTAGAATTGTCTTGGTTTTCCAGTGTATAATTATGTCCAAATTAGACAATTTTTTTTTTTTTATTTTTGTTTTCAAGTGAGCTTTGAATGACTGCTCATTGCAAGAAGCTGACCTTACTTTGGATTGAAAGAAAGAAAAAAAAACGATCAAGATGAATTTTCCCGAAACATGCTGTACTTTTAATTAAGCTCTTGTCATGTTAGAGTTTTCCAATTACTTTTGTAAATGCCAGAGCTAATGTGTTTCAACTTGTGGGCGTGGGAGTTTCACAGCAGTGTCACGAATAGGAATGAACTTCAGGGGGAATGTAATGAAAGTTTTCTGAAGACATCATCTCCCATTGCGTTTAACTCTACATGTTTCACCTTTATCTGAATAAATGTACCATAATAATTTTGGAGCTATTGTATTTAAGGAAAGGGAAAACACACGGTGAAAAAGGATTTGAAGACGATCTGACCTTCTTCAGGTCTTCAGGTCTCGTTCAGATATGCTAGACACCCAGGCTGTGTAAACAAGTTGACAGAAAAACATCATAATAGGAACAAGACACGATAGATGTGTGCACCTAAATCATCATTCGCATGTCGATTGGTTACTCCTGCCTGCATTGTACGATCAGGCAAATCATTTTGTCCCTGGATGGCCCATACAGGCTGATATTTCAGTCCTACAGTACAGAGAAGGATCCAATCAATGAAATCCTCACTCAGGTCTCAAACTTTAATTATTCATATTAGTGAATATAGTTAAATGTAACTAGACCCTGTTTTTTATCAATATGTGTATAATATTAATTATCTAAAATGAAAAGAATACTGCAGAATACTTGCTTCTTTGGGTAGTGGGGTTGGCACATTTGATTACCACCCTTGACTCTGTGTGTGTGTGTGTGTGTGTGTGTGCGCATGTGTGTGTATACAGGTTGATCCAAGGTGTGCCCCTGCCTCGTGCCCTGTCCTGTCTGGGATAGGCTCCAGGCCAGTACTGCATAAGTGGTTAAAAGCTGGATGGAAGGATGAAAATCCAACTTATTTTATTTGCTAGATCATGACTAATGTGAGTAATGTAGTATCATACCGGCTTTACCTGTGGTTCTGAAGGATCTTACATGACTTTTATTGTGTGAGTATAGTAGGATTGTTATGCTATTATCAAACAACAGTGAATATCGGTTAGCTCTTAGCATCTCAGATCTCTAAAGCTGTGTCCCAGTTCATTAATTCGGGTCTTAGAGTTGAAGTTCAAAGTGTTCATTATATGACTAAGAGAAAGCTGGCGTTGGTCATCCCCCACTGCTTACCGTTCAACCCGCCGACATTCTTGTCCCCAAATAACCTCATGTTCCTTCCTTCTATCCTTCTAGGTGCAAGTATTACAATGCCAAAATTACTGTACTACAAAACAATGTAACTTAGAATGATCTTTTAAAGAGAGCAAGTGGAACATGACATTTAGAGATTAATGATGATAAAATTGCATATACTACCATATGGAGTTATCCAGTGTCTGTCGTGCCCTCGCTCCCTCGTTCCCTGGCTCCTACCCCTGCTGCTTGGTTTCTTCATGCTGCACCTGATTGCCATGGTGATCCTGATTGCCTCGTTATGCACCTGGTACCTGTTACCTCGTTAAGCATGTGGCTACCCGGTGACTCTAGCCTGTTTCCTGCAGTCAGCCCAGTCAGACAGGCAGTCCTGATCTGCAGGGTGCCTGGTAGGTCCTGTTCAATCATCCTGCCTCTCTTGGTGCTCTGAGCCAGCTCCCTGCTCCCTCATATGCCTAGGCCCCATCACAGTATGCCTGCTTGTCTAAGTGGCTGGTATTACTGTGCCGGTGGGTAGCCAAGAGTGACCCAGTCCCTGGAGCCCAGAGTCACCCTGATCTCTGGGTACTCTGCCTACAGATGGACACCCTTCCCCTGTTCTGGGTTGTCTCATTCCAGTGTGCCTGTGTCCCCTGGAACCCTGTTCCTTCACCTGCTCTCCTCGAAGTCCTGTCCTGGTTCCCCGTAATCTCCTCCTGGTCTGCTTCTCCAGCCTCTCATGTGTCTATTCTGCCCCGTTGTTCCCAGTTCACGTCTTTCCATGCGGCACCGCCCCATTGAGTTGCGTTACTCTACAGTATCTCCCGAGTTGCCTCGTTCCTGATGCTCCTCTCACCATAGAGCGTGCTCCCTAGGTTCTTCCTGGTTTGTTTCTGTTTATGTCTTCCTCGTTATGCCTTCTGTTGGTGATCCCTCCGCCCCATGTCCCCCGGTGGCGTGACAGTGTCCTTGAATCTCTAAAGGCAATTTCAGCCCAATACCGCTATTTGTTTATTACGTGCTGTAAGTTTTATGATGCACTAATTTATAGTCTGAAGGAAAGCGCACTTTTAATGCAGTAATAATATGAATAGTCATGGGGAGCCAAGCTTACTGCTGACCCTAGGACAGTTTAAGATATTCAGTTATCACTGACAGCAGAAAACAGACACTTCTGATTGCTTTTTGACCTTGACTGTGTAGGGAAACGTGACAGATTCCAAGGTTTTCATACAACAGGGGAAAATTCCAGAATTATGTTCATGAATTACGCAGGCGATGGGATTTCAGAGACCTGCATTGCAACGCGAGTCTCAAGGTTTCTGAGCCTGTGTTTCGATGGTCCTTCAGGTAATTAATTGGGGTTAATCAGGTGAATATTAGTACTGATATATAAAATGGACAACATTTTTATTTTAATTGAAATGGAAATGGGCGTTCACCTTTCAAACAAAGATTCTTCAATTACATACCAACTCATTCTCCAAACCTGTACCAGGTTTAGCAGAAATACAAATGTGTAATTTAAACTATCCTTCTGCTATGGATTCCCATAACATTCATATAAATTATGAAAATCAACAGTTTATGAGATTATACTTGTAATCAGTATTCATATGCATTCATAAAAAACGTACAAATATAAATTAGCAGGCATGTATGCAAATGTTACAATTCTTCAATGAGACGGAGGCATCTTCTAATGAGATGGATTTACATACTGCTAATAGCATTCTGTCATTGCTTGGTTTTTGTGTCGGTGTGTGTCTACCTCAGTCTTGCCAGTCAACACAGATGGTACTTCGCTGGGCACCGCCATCGCGCCACAAAGACCTGTTGCCTTGCATGCAGGTGTCCAGTGTTCTGTTGCCATTGTGTCTGGCAGCCTGGAAATTTCCACAGCGTCTGCTGGCGCTGCCTCACAGGTCATCCTTTGCTGTATAGCACTCCACAGCGTGGCTCGTCTGACAGCAGAAGGAGGGAGACCCTTCGTGAAATGGCTTTGATCTGTGCATCGATTGTACTGAAGCCATGTGTACATTCCAACCAGTTCCGGGATGTTACAAGATATGTGCACCAGTCTCGCGCGAGCTTCTTCTCTCACCGAATATGCGTGGATCATCCTGTCCACCACGTCCACTCCGCACCTTCTGGAATTGTGGCGTGTTTTTGCCTACGCCGCTCTACTCCATTCTTAAACAGGCAGACTTGGTCAGTTACACGTTTGTCTTGGACTTTCCGACTTTGAATTACGTGAGCATTCAGCAGCACAAAGCAGGTTCACCTTTGTTTCGGCGACCGTTCACCTCTCCCCGTATATTTATGGTTCCAAACTGCAGGCTGGCTCTTTACTTGTCCGTAGTCAGATTTAGAGACTTGGAGCATCGCGTAAACATACCAGCTGAAACTCTTGTTTATCTGAAAAATCCTATCTGGAAATTCGATTTTCTTTTTGCTGCGTGTTAACAAACAGGAAGTCACCTGGATTGAAGTCCTCCAGGCTCGGATAGGAAGCACAATTTGAGTAACACGGTCAATTAAGAAACAGAATGTATGCGTGCAATCAGTCAAGCTTTAAACAGTGTCAATTATAGGCAGAAAAAAAAACCTTGGGGGAGTGTCAGTTCAAGAGTTAATATCATTCCAACACCAGTTATTTTTTTATATATCATTCGAACACATATTATTGTCTTTAAAAGGAAAAGTCATACCACTGCCACGAAGCCTAGATGTGAAATTGAGGAGCTCATTTTATGGACAGCAAAACTGAGCTTTGCATATTAAAATGTATCTGTGATGTCGAATGAAAGCACAAAGCACTGCTTATGAAATTAAAACCAAAAAATTTGCGCATCCAGGTACATAACAGCAGCATGGAAATTTCAACAATAATCTTTGTTATCGTTAATTCCAAGGATAACGTTAAAATGACTAGAGCGTTTGATTTTCATCATTTGTTTGTAAAAAAAAAAAATCAAGGTGAAATTGCTTATTGCTTGTAAAGATATGTTTACACGGGAGTGATGAAAGGCAGTTGTCATTAGGGGGTCTATTCACACTTGTAGTTTGGCTCAGGGAAAAAGACAGACCTCGGCTTGATAGCCCTAACATCTCTGTGGAATTTATGTTTTTCATTTTGTGTAATGCAAAATTATGTGCCTTTAAAAGCTGTGAAATATTTTAAAACATTGACAAGAAAAAGTGAACGATGGATTTCATCGGTATGACACACAGACACGCACACATGAAACACATGTAACCGTATATGTAAATGGAGCATTATTTTAGAAAAAATAACATGATTTTTAGCTGGAAGCCTAAAATGACAGATCGAAATGTAGTCTTAAAACAATATTTTGTTGAATATTGAGGGAAAGACATTTTTCATGTGTTTGGGCTATGGATGTATTTCATTACTGCAGGTATGGCAACGTTTTCAGGGATTTGTAGGAATCTACCGATAGCCAACTGTTGTCCACGGTGCAGAAAGGACATGCGATGACGCGCATTTAATTTTGCACGCCTGATTAATCGTGATCGTTGTCAACGTTGTAATTATCTTATTATGTTTTAGTTAAATGTTATTTTTCATTAGGAAAGCACAATAACAACCCAAGTTGATCTGTTCCACAGTTTGTTTGTCTCCCTGAAAGCATGAATACAAATCGTATCCTTTAAGCCAAATCTCACGATTTTTTTTTTCTTTATAACTTCTCAGTATTCATCCACTGAGGTGAACACATAATGTGATGGTTTTTGCGGTATGCATCTAGAAATATGACATACCATTACACACTTTCCTTTGTAAGAGGCAGAAAAAAAAACAACTCCTTAATATTCATTGCAAATTCAAACTACAGAAACACAACCTTGTGTCTAGGAGACTGATGAACTGTCCGACTCCGTAGGGTACATTTTGGTATTAAATTTCAATGATTTTTACGTGTGTTATTTTTAGGCATGGTATTGTTAAGTGTGTGAATCGTTTTTCAGAAGGAGGGTGGGAATAAAACCAAATAATAACGAAAAAAAATGACATGGTGATTTTCCAGTGATTTTTCAAGGAGCCCAGTAGCAGAGAGGGTAAAGTTTTCTCTTCAAATCTGACCTACACTGTTGTACCAATGAATAAGGAACATCACATGACAGCCATCATTATATATGGAAAGGCTTAACAGAACAGATCAATCCTGAAAGTGGTAAAGTGCCAGATGTATGTTAGTGGCACCATTTAACCCGACAGGTATAAGATTAAACACACACTCTGTAGTCTAGGTGGACTTGAGCCTCCAGCCGACCCACTGGAAAAACAAAAATGCCACTGTGGACACGTGATGGACCACGGCAGCTCGTGCAGAATGCAGATTTCAAAGGAACTCTGTTCCAGGGCCAACTTCAGGAAATGCAGAGGTTAAAGGTCATGGCAGGTGTCATAGAATGACCTTTCTACTGTGTTGTTATATATTTTTGATATCAGTGTATGACTTCTATTTTATGTTTCATGTTTTATGTTTGTGTGTGTGTCTTTCCCAAACGAGAGAAAAAACTGAATGTTGTGCAGGAATATTAAACTGTAAGCTTCTGCCACTGATGTTTGATAACTTAGTCAAGTCATGTGTTTTTCTGGAGAATAAAAAAATGCAGGCAGATGTCTTATTATAATAATGATTCTTAGCTTTCTTTGAGTCTTCCCATTTTACGACAATGGCTATACTTAGCTTTCAGGATTAATGGTATCCATGTAGGCCCTGTTCTGCTCCCTCACTTGTCAGATAGACTTTGGCTGCCAGCTATTTCCAGCATTACCCAAAGCATTGCATATACACAAGTTCATCTTTGTTTTCTTCACTACAGGCAAAATCTGCCAATCATCTGGGCAACAAAATGTTAGGACAGCTGAATATTTAGGAGCTCCTAAATTTGGGCCCATGTGTTGACATGGTCGATTGTTAAATATGCCACACACACACACACACACACACACACACACACACACACACACACACGCGCTCCAGATGTACACGCGGTTTGTCATACCAGGCTGTGGACTCATTAGGCTAAGCAGTCGTTCCAATAGAGTCAAAACAAAAATAGAAAATAAAAAATCCAAACATAAACATGACAACACATCAATAAAACTGCCTTTAAGTTCATGATTATCTCTAATTTATCGTCTGTTTTTCCCCAACATAATGACTCCATATTTCTGATTCTAACATCATCAGATTTTATTCACAGCTGAGCAGTAATACAAGGAACGTTTATTGGTCATGTAGCAATTTGTTACAAAATTTGGACTGCCACCCGAGACCTGTAAAATATATTTAATTCAGCATATAAATAAACACAATTAAATGTTAATGATTACCTATACTGATTTCTTTGCAAGTTGATTCTAACAATTTAAATGCAAAGCTTCTGAATCATGTCATCATTAAAATGAAAAACAAAGTGACCAATCATTTCATCATAATGAGTTAACCAATTAAGTGTGGCCTGCCATATCCTTGAAACACGCATAATTGTTTATGCAGTAGTGAATAACTATAAGTAATACATATTTAATGTATGCTGATATTGCTTGTTTAACTTGCGATTACTGTAACGATTGCACAGACAGGACCCAGGTGCGGAGTGGGGCTCTTTAATCATGGCCAAAACAGGCAGGGTCAAAACCAAAACAGATGGGATTTCCAAAGCCGAAATGGTATCCAAAAATGTGGTCGAGGTCACAGGCAAAATGGTCAATATCCACAGCTGGTCAATCAGCACAGCAAACCAATCCAGGTCAACCGGTAACTCCGATAAGACCACAAACACTCAGTATGGTCGCAGGGAACTCAATACCCTCATATTGAGGTTTGGGGCTGAGGGTAATTTAAAGGGATGACAAGATTGCAATAGGTGATTTTAAAACTCAGGGGATGAGGAACGTTGGAATGTTGGACATGGCTGGTCAGACTGGTTTGGCTGGCGTGGCTGACAGGGTGGGTGTGACAATTACAGCATGCATTTTCATGATCATGGATTGGTTTACTGCATGAAATGCTAAGTGAATGTATATCCTAGCTGATTTACCATTCGATACCAACATCATAGTAATTTTATTTTATATCCAGACTACAAATGTCCTTATTAATAATTTTATGCTACCACACATTTCTGAGAAGTGGTCGAGCCATCTTGACTCATACTTTAATGGCTATGACACTGAACAAATTAAGTAATCATTAGTAAAGATATGAATGTTTGTCACTTAAAGATAGATATAATCATTGATATTATTTTCTACATTTAACTCAGAAGGATTACACCTGAAATTACACGATGTTGTATTTTATCAATATGTTCATTACCTATAAATTGCCTTACAAATCAAACCTAATGACCTAATACAAATAGTGTAAATGATTTCACATATTGCCTTCTAGAGATGCATCATTTTTGTCTTTCATGCAGATCCTTGAAAGAACTGGTCAGCACTCCCCTTTACAAGTTATTGCTAAACTTCAACAAGGACCCATTTGAACCAAAAACCAACAGTATTTTGTTGAGCCTTCATTTTTAAGTAGCCAAACGTACAGAAGAAGGACATGCCTCTGTTTCAGATTTCACATGTAGACTGACTGTCTTAGTACAGGTAGCATCAGACGCTGCATTTACAAAATCAGTCAGAGTTAGGAGTCAGAGTTAGGAGTCAGAGTTAGGCAGGAGATTACCATTACAGCTATAGAGCTATGGAAATCATTCCAATGATCTGTGCTGGAATTCTCTCTCTCTCTCTCTCTCTATCTCTCTCTCTCTCTCTCTCTATCTCTCTCTATCTCTCTCTCTCTCTCTCTCTCTCTATCTATCTATCTATCTCTTTCTTGGAAGTTTCTTGGTGTTCAAATGTAGGGACCATCCAGAAGAATCATACTCCCCATAAAGGCTCACTTATACATAATAAATGATAAGAAAACATAAATGTATTCAGAAGCATACAGCATCACAACACATACACACACACACACACACACACACACACACACACACACACAATTTAAAAAGCCATAAAGAAGAATATTGTGAGTTGGGATTTTTTGTTACGTATCTATTACTGTGTTTTACTGATATATTTATGATGCATTATGGGGGCAGTATTCATAAGGCAAAACTGAGGCATTAAATAACTATATGAGTTTCCATAGCAGTGTCATCGGCCTCCAGTTAAAAATAAGATAGATAGATAGATAGATAGATAGATAGATAGATAGATAGATAGATGTTTGCTTGTTTGTTTTTTTTTTTTAAAAAAAACGCTTTCTAATGAAGTTTGTGACAGCCTATCTTTAAGCAGTAACATTCCAGTTATCCTGTATTTAGGCATTTCAATGAGGCAGCTTCATTGTACTTACAGCAGCCACACAAAGAGGTGAAGGCTGGGGGCCGAGACTGCAGATTGAGAACAGAAGCGAGGGACCCGGGCTTCATCACAACATTAGCGCTGGGAAATCGAACCTTGCTGATAGGCTCTCTGATACTCTCTCTGCTCCACGAATTAGGAGTCAACAGGTGTGTTTGGTGAGGTGCCTGAAATAGGAAACAATATTTATACAATCCCTGTAGCTATGCTGAAAATATCCAGTTTTTTTAATATTTTTTTTTATTTTCCTTGTGTTTTTCTTTGTGCCTGAAAGGAGAATGTTAAATAAATTTTTTACCAGGTGCTGTCTGAATGTAGAATTCAGTCTAATTCTAAATTCTTCTGTTCCAATTTCATTATTCTGAGGGGTAGATAGAATAATATGACTGCAGGGAATTTATAAAAATAGTCATGGGAAAAAAAGCACGTTTTACTTGTAATCAATTGTACAGAATGTTTTTTATCACATTATTTTATGGCATAGATGAGACCACTGCAGAGTGTAAATAGAGTGCTTCTATGGGATGTCGGAAAACTGTACATCTCACACGCTCTGCATTGCAGCTCTGCACTGCACAGTCCAGAGGTAAATTAATGCAATTTCCATGGTCCATTTCACCACATTCACATCTCAGTGGAATGGACCACAGCTGCCTCACATGTAATGAACATGATTACAAATTGTTGCCTTGATAATATGTTACAATTCCACAGGGTGTCGAGAAGCTGGTTTACAATCAAGCCTGTTTCCACAATTAGATGAGGATGGACTGTGATCTGTTTGTTCTGACACTTTAGGTAGTGGTGCTACCAAGGCGTTTATGTTTAATCCATCCATCCATCCATCCATCCATCTTCAAACCACATATCCTGGTCAGTGTTGTAGCCAGTTAAATCATCTACTAATTCATAGTCCAAACAATAAATTTGTTTTGTAAGCAAACATATAAGCTTTGTTTTCATAATAAAACATTTCAAAATGCCATATGTTTAATTTTAAGAACTTTTTTGATTTTTTTTTTAATTTTTAATTTTTTTTTTGAAAATTGTCTATATAATTCCACTTTACCAAATGTACAACAAATTTTCTTGTATTTTTTTTATTTCTAAAGTCTGCAGACTCACTCCCTCTGAACTTGGTTATTTTTCATTGTGTGGGAGAACACTGTTTTTTACTGCTTTCACGGGTCTGCTTGTTTCTGTTTTAATAATGATCAGTAACATCACCTTTGATTGAAATTGTCATCCTATCAATAACAGCTGAACCACAGAACGTAAATGATGCTGCCTGCTTTTAAAGGTTCTTGGTGTTCCTCAACATGAGCTCCTCCAGCCAGCCCAGTTCTTCTCCATCTCCTGCACACCTTAGACAGGACAGCAATGAGGGGTGTGAATGGTTAGGAAAAAAAAGCGTAGAGTGGATTGGGTAATAGGGTGATCATGGGGTCGAGTGTGACTAGTTTAAAATAGCAACTTTCAGAGAGTATGGCTTGAATATACATTGAATTTTATTAAGCGGAATGAATTTCAATATATTTGACATTACATTCCATTTTAAATGGAAACCTTAAATAATTCAGTTGATAGCTTGAGAAATATTTAATGCAGCAAATTGCTTAATCTCTTAAACATTGGACAGCTGTAAAATGTATACTAACAGCCTTTATTATGCATATGCCTCAGAGATCATTTATTATCAGAAATTTCGTATTTCTGTAAAAGCGACGTGTAGAATCTCTTATTTTGATGTATCATTACATAGGAAAAGAAAATTACACACCTAAATACAATGAAATAGGTAAACAATAGAAAATACAAGTAGACAACAAACTAATTAAGCAAGTCTGCCAGAGTCTTCTACTGAAATGCTGTTTTATTTTCATTTTAAGAAACATCAGTTTTTAGTTAAGTCAGGAAATAATTAGGTAAAAACCTAATTAAAGAAGTCATTCAACTGGATTATACTAATTATTGTGAGAGCAAATCATGAAGGTCAGCCCCTCTATCTGAGAAAAAAAAACGCTAAGATGAGAGGACACCTTAAAATTGCTTCCAAACGGATCAATAAATCCCACTAGTTTATAAATGTTCTTCTAAGAGACTTCAAACAAACCCATGTGCTGAAAAATGAAACACCTTCACAGGTAAACTGTCTATGTATTGATTTAGAATCAATGGTTACTCGCAAGTTCCAGGAGAGACTATTTCTACATACAGAGACAGGCTCCACCTGTCTCACTCTCAAACTTCTCCAGCAACTAAGATCAATTTTTGAGATTTTCATCCTTATCAAATTGCTACTAAGTACAATGATGTACATCTAGTTGGGGTGTCAAAGCTTGTTTCAAAGAGGGCCAGATTGATTTACATCAAAATAGAGAGGGCCAGTTACTCTAAAAATACACATCTGTGACATTTTATTGTAACTCCCTAAATAACTCTCTAAGTATACTGCCTCTTGTGGCCAGGTGCATTTCTATCGTGGACAAATGTTGTTGTGTCGTAAGATTTTTTTTCGTCTCGTGGTGCCATCAGAAGCAGCAGGGTGGTGCCACATCTAAATAGCCTGTTTTGACAGTGCTGCCACCATTAGGAGGGAAGAAAAATTGCAATGGACTGCCGCCCTGTGGGCCACTTCCATGGCATTTTACTGGAGTGGGTTCAGGCCACTTAAAATCTGTCGCTGGGCCACATTTGGCATGCGGGCCAGACTCTGGACAGGCCTGCATTAGGTTATTTCTGCCAAGTGTAATGGTAAATGGCTGAAGAAGGACCTCATCTTTGCTCCCACACTGTTAGCAAGTAGTAATTAGGCTAATGTACCGAGAGCCAAGGCCCTGACCACCTGCTAGTTTTGGCCCCTGTCTGTGCACAGATACTTGCCTCCCATACCAGAAGCATGTCTCGTTCAGCACCATGGAGAGCACCTACCATACATCTGGCTTGTCAAGCCTGCTGTATAAGACAGGTGGCAAACAGGTCAAATGAGACCAATGGCTTTGATCAGAAGCTTCAGATGATCAAGAGGACTCACTGGAACTGGAATCAGGTCTTCCTCAGTCTACCGGGGGACACCTTACCCCTGCGGTCATCTGTTTTACCACCTTCTGCGTTTTATGTCTTTTGAATTAAAGAAAAAAAAATGTGCAACAAAATATTTGCTTCTGTTGTGATGTCAGCGCCTGTAGTTCTTTGGAGGGCTGTTGGAAGTGGACCAAACCATCATTATCACTGCATATTTCAGTGATGTGCTGAGATGATTATAATTATAAACCATAAATGAGAATAAACTTATGGATTGAGACCCATATGCTCTGTGGTGAGACTCAAGCTTTGTTTCATCATATTCTCACATGATTTCAAATCCAAACTAAATCAGATTTGATAACCAGAAGTTACAAAAAAAAATAATAATAATAATTCAGTGATTTTAACTCGTGAATTGATAATGAGGCTTCAAATCCTGTGGTGGGTGAGAGTAGCCTATACTACCAATAAATGCTGGTGCTAAATGAGGCTTTAAAGCCTATGGTTTGTGGAGTATCCCGAATTAACAAGCCAATGCTGGTGTTAAATGAAGCTTCAAAACCCATAGTGGGTGGGGGTATCCAGAACTAGCCAATCAATGCTAGCACTAAATGAGGATTCCAAACCCATGGTTGGTGGGGGTATCC